>JAYECN010702696.1:0-26128 GCA_035222435.1 Microcambeva ribeirae
AAGGAAGGAAGGAAGGAAGGAAGGAAGGAAGGAAGGAAGGAAGGAAGGAAGGAAGGAAGGAAGGAAGGAAGGAAAAAAAGCACCTTCCCCCACACATCTCCAAGCAGCAGCAGCAACAAATTCCCACCCCTGTAGGCACTACATTTTCAGCCTTTAAATAAATAACAACAGCAAGGCCAACCTTTCCATCTCGCCTATGTAAGAGTAGAAACATTCTGGCTTTGCCACATGTCCTGTAATTATGGGTCGAACCCCTGTTCACAGGGGTATCGATCTGCTGCTAGCTGAGTCTAACTCATTACGTATTCCTTCATTGTTTCCTATGCAAATTAAGTTAATGAGAATTAGGAACATAATGGAGCCCATTCACCGTTCTAGTTGGTGGAAAATGGGTTTGACTACCAATTTTCCATTACAGCTGTTTTGTAATTACTCTGGAGCACTCTGCATTCTAATGGAGATCCTGAGCTGATCTGACAGTCGCTTAGCTTTTCCTTCCCCCACTCCTTGCTCCCATCTTCTCCTTCATCTTTCTCCTTAAAAACATAAGATTTTTTTTCCCATTAAAGCTCTGGAGTTTGATTTCTACCCCGGTGGGAAAAAAAAAAAAAAAAAAAAAGAAAAAAGCTAGAAAAAAAAATCCCCTCTCATTTCATGGAATAACCTGTACTTTTCTGTCTCCCTAAGTCTGATTTCAGGGTACCTCTGTTTTTGATTCTGGGGACACTTTGCTGCTGGTGAAAAAAAAAAAAGAAAAAAAAGGAAATAAAAAAGAAAAAGGAAAACTAAATTATTGCAGTTTTTATTCCTTTTTCCCCCTTGATTTCTGAAGGAAATGAGGCTTATCACGGTCAAAGAGAGCACACGTCTCTGCCTATCTGTCTGTCTGTCTCACTTTACAGACTGATTAGCTGATTTCAATCAAATTTAGCCGAGGGTTGGAGGTGTCAAGGATATTAAATTACTACGAGCTTCAGAGAAGAGGCATCTGAGAAGGAGAAAAACACTCTATGAGCACGCCTGTTAAGGGCAGGCTGCAGTGCGAGTCCACTTAGACTCGTCTTATTAGACTCAAGAGAACCCACAGAGGCGAAAGCTTTTTCTTGAATGTCTCAGCCATAGGATCAGGATTTACACCTTCCCTGACACCACACAGTCTAGCCAGAAGACAAAAAGCCAGAGAAAACCAGGCTTCATTAGTTCCGTTGATCACAGAATGATTTTTCTTTTTTTTTTCTCTTTAAGCCATTGAGACCAAAAGTATATTTAAAGCTGTAAAAGAAGTTCAAGGCTTCAAGCCTTGGAAAGTGCTCTCAGCTATTTCTCCATAAAATGCATATTATTAATCACGTTAATTACAACAGTGCCTACAGGCCAATCAGGTATGGAGTTCCACTGTGCAATTAGGCACTGAATAAACACCAGGTAGAAGCTGGTCCTCAGCCTGCCAATCTTCTTACTCTTTTAAGGTAAGTCACATAGGAGGCTGAGGAGACCATATGGAGGATACGGAGTGGGATGCATGCAATGATTGTAGTGTCCCCATCAAAGTCGTATTCCATCTCTGTTGAGGAGACGGGCAGCTATCCAGAGCTCAGACACTTCCCTACATTTAAGGGGGCATTAATGTCTGGAAACATTGCACATGCGACCACGGGGTTGTATTTTATTTTCCATCTGCTCTGCTTCAGAAAAGGAAGCCTGGAGTGAAATCCTCAAAATAAATAAATATGAAGACATTAGGAAGTGAAAGTTACTATTATAAAAATGGTTCCTGCTGTTAACAATGAATTTATACAGTCAAAAATCATATAATACTTGGGCATGGACTGACATGTTGCTGTGTGCAGAACAACAGAGATGGTTGCTTTCACAGAGTTCTTGTTATGGTTGTCTTTTTTGGCTTCACTTCAGCTTTAGGATTCTCCTGGAATTTGATAAGGTAATTCACAGCAGGTAGCAACTGTTGATACAGGGCCCCTGGCAAAGAGCAAGCCAGATATTTTGGAGTATTTACCATTTCACACCTTTCTCTTAATTCAGTACTTGATTTTTTTTTTTTTTTTTAAAGCTGACCGTATCAAACATGGTCCAATCTCATGCAATTTCATTTTTGACACCAGGCAGTGGAAGAGGCACAGCAGACCTGTTAGTAGTAAGCAGAAAAAAAAATCCCAGACATCTTAAATGTGACTGGGATGAAACCAAGAGTAAAGGGAGGCCAAAAGCTACACGGAAAGAAGCAATAGGAATACAGCTATAGGATAGCTCCATGCAAGGCCAAAGGCACTCAAGGTACATTATACTGTTTGGATTATGAGGGAAGTTTAATTGAAATGAACAAACCAAAAGGTCAAATTCATGTAAAATTTAAAGGCCATTTTTATTATTTGACATGGAGCAAATTGTAACTTTATATTGCCTTTAGATGCAATTTTGTTCAATGAAATTAGATTAAGCTAAAATAAAACACGCCCTTTAAAGTGTTAAGATGAAATATTAGAACTTATTATGGGCGGAAAGAGATTTTGATTTCTCTAATAAATACTAAGGAAAATATTTGGTGGAAAGTACAGCCACCTAATTTGCATTAATACAAATGAGAACTATTAAGTTTAGCTGATTAGCATATTCATATATACTGTAGGCACCACATATTCAAAATAGATTCTGATTACAAACCTAAACTATTACATTTAAAAGCAGAACCTTTGAAACTCAGAATGCACTATTCATTATATTTGGAACATGATGTAAAGGAAAATAATTTACAAACAAAATGCAAAGTGGATTACTTATTTTTTTTCATTCACACAAAGGACATAGTTTAAAGAATCTTAAAATGGCAATAATAATAATAAAAGAAAAAGAAACATAAATGAAGTAATGCTGAATGTTTTGGGAATGTTTTGCTTTAAAAGAAAAAACAAAATGAAAGAAAATATTGTCAGGCATAAAGAAAATCACAAGCACAATAGCTATTTGGTTTCTTATCAACATGGCATCTAGACATTAACGGATTTTATCCTGATAACATTTTAAGATTATGTGAAAATTATTATCCCTGTTTTCACATGAGAGGCAGGGTAGATGAAATGATTGTAGAAAACCACAGAGCAAGATTTTTGATTTTTTGTGAGATAGAATTCAAATATGTCTATTTTTTATGACTTCACTTTATGACTTTTTTTGACATCTTCCTCAACTGTTTTTTTCTCTTTATCAGAACATGCCCCACTCAGTCTAGGAAACCACCACAGCACTTACTTATTTTCAAGTATCTGAATAGTTCTGTTGACTTCACTAAAACTGCTTGTGTTTAAAGATCTCACTCATCCTAAGCAATTTGATGGAACAGGGTGTAAAACAGTGGCAATTTCAGTCCATCAGTTGCTCTTCAAATTTGATCTTTGGAAAGTGTCATATGAAAAAATGTGTTTTTCACTTTAAAGATATATTAGCTTAGGTGGTTTCTGTTTGCTATTGTTTGATTTTATTCTTTCCTTCCAGGATTTGGACAATTCAAAGAGCCTTCCATCCTTGCTCTGTATGAAAGTCACTGCTGGGATCTTTCTAGACTCTTAAAGAAAAGGATAGAGGGATTTTTTGTTTTTTTTTTAATCACACTTAATGCCACTATTGAACAAGGGTGGTTATTTAAAAACAGCCAAGGAAATCCCTTAAAGAATAGGGGATGCTGACACTATTTTTTTTGGTTTAAGTTGTCCTTGGAAAGAATTGAATAACTCTGCTGGAGTTTCATCACTGAGAATATTCTATAAGTGAACAAAATGTTTTAGCTGCCGTCCTGTAGTTTTCTAATTAAGTATAGTGGACTTCAGCATAGCCAGGACCATTTGACAGTGAGCTTGTCACACTGGCATGCCAGTTGCAAACTGGAATTTTAGTTATGATTGACCTGATTAAATCCTGGCAATGTTTTCACACATGATTTTAATAGGAGCCTGGGAGCTTTTTTCCTTACTTCTTCTTATTATTCATAAAGCAACCATCTCAACATTCAATTCCTTATTATTGCTGAGTTTTGTTTGCTTTTTCTTTTTTTTTTTTTTTTTTTTTTTTTTTGATTAACAGGGGAAGTGAATCAATTTTCACATGGCTACTATGGATGCATTCAGCCATTGAGATGCAACCCTCAGATTTGTACTTTTTGTCTCCCTCTTTGCAGCAGTTAAATTCGAATCTGGCAGTTTCTAGCCGAAAGATTAGACCTCCAGCTGTCATAGCAAATTTAACTCTAATAGGATCTTAGGCAAAAATAACAACAACAACAGCAACAAATTGTCCGCTAGTGAGTTTTTATGGTTCGACTTCTCTGCCCAACATTTCTGGAAATGGGATGAGTTGCTGATAGAGACTGTGAGGAGGAATTGCTGAAAAGTGCTTCAGATAAGTCTTTGGCAAATCCTAGCCCAGATAACGGAATAAGAATACACACTGGGAGGATTTCAGTGATCACCATAACACCAAAGAGTGGCAAGTTCAGTAGCTGATGACAAATATCCTTGTTGAAAGGACAAAAAAAAAAAATCCATTGTTAAATGCGTATTAGGCTGGATCTAGCTAAAAATCTACAAAGAAGGAAATGGAAAATAAACCAGATAAAATGAGGGGGTTCTGCTTAAATGTTGACTCCAATTTCATAACACTGGTACACCTGAAACTCAGATGCACTCATCTTCACAACTTCCCACAAGTTTTATCATCCCTATTTGCATACACCAAGGCACAGAGAAACAGGTTACTTTCAAGACTCACCGGTTAAATGCTCTAACAATGCCTGAAACACAAGGCCATCCTTCATTTCAGTAGAAATAAACTGGTGTTATCAGAAAGGGTTCTCAAAAATACAAGAAATGTGCAAACCTTGGAAATTGGAAGAAACTAATCATCCAGCAGGTTACTTTTTTTACTCTGGAGACCTCAAAGGGAGCTCAGCATCTTTTAGGATCTAACCTATATTTTTCAAAACAAGCAACATAAATCTTATTTTCCCCTTTCCTAAACTAAATGTTTTAAGAAGGCTATATTCAGAGCAATAGATAGTTTGGGATTTCATATACAAAATGTCTAACTTGAAAGCCTGAGATAACTGAAGCATATTCATGATTTCCTCTGGGCCTTACTGGGATCAAAACTTCTAATTTTTCGGTTCCATTAATGAAATACCTTAGGTGTACACTGGCAACAATTTCTGCACAAATGAAAGAGGAAAAGAAAGGAAATACCTAGAGTATTCTTTTAAAACTCAGATTTGGAAGGCTGATATGGAACTTTTCTTCCCTGGACTTGCAACTGAAGATTTTCTCATTCCTTTCTCTAAGTAACCCAGTGCTTTCACCAGAGAAAGAAGAGTCCAAATTAACAAACACAGCAAGAAATTACAGCATCCTTTCAGAAAGCCCCTAGACTTCCTGTTTTCCAATTCTTTGTTGTACAGCATAAGAGAGACATAAGAGAGACATTTTAAAATATATGACCATATTTTAAAACATGAACCTTGAATTCCTCATTAATTTTCAGCACTTTCCCAGCACAGCAGAAATCTTCCCAGGAGAAACTAAGGAGCGCTAAAGTTTAAGATCAAAGCCGAAAGGCCTGTTTTTGTCAGAAAAAAAAAATAAAAATAAAAAAAGAAAAAGTGCATTTGGAAATATCTCTTCAGTGGAGCCCCTGGGAGAGCAAACAGTTGCTTTTTGGCATTGCTTTTTCTTTTTTTTTTCTTTTTTTTTTTTTCCTTTAAAAAGAAAAATAAGTCATAATAGAGGTTTTGGAGAAGTTATTTGGAGCATAATGCAAAGACCTGCTGAATGGTCAGCATGAGCATGAGAAATAACGTAACACTTTGAAAGAAACTGGCACAGGACCAAGGAGCAAGGAGAGTTTCTTTCTTGTATAACACTAGCAGACAGTCTGAAAGAGGCGCACTGTGAATTCTCTTTAAAGGCCATACCTGGAGAAAAACCATTCTGTTTTGCAGTAGGTTTCATGCTAGTGGACAAGCTCGCATTGATTCCTCAAGAGGGAAATTCTCTAGAGGGAATGAAACACACTGAAATTCTTCAGTGATTAAAAACAGCATGGTCAGATTCGACTGTATTGTTTTTTGTCATCTTAGGATCTGACTCGCAGCTGGAAAAGCCAGAGTGGGGATATTCAGCATTTCCAACAAGACCTTGTTCTGCTCCCTGTCGCTCTGAAGAGTACAAAAATATACTACACAGAACCACCAAAAAGTCATGTAAATTGGTGGACTCCGTGGTCCTCAGTATGCAGAAGCCCAGTGAAAGCCAGAGGCCAAACACTCTATCCCTAGGTGCATGAGATTAATGACTTCAAGAAACAGCGGATAAAACACACCATATAATGTCCTCCAGAGAAGCATTTAAATGTCCAACTCTATTTGCAGCCTAGGGCTGCTTAAAAGAATTAAACAACTTTCTTTCAGTTTGGGGGGCTTTAAAGAACTTGTTTGTCTGTTTAATCTTTTTTTTTTTTCCTCTCCTTTATTTTTTTTCTTCTTTTTTTTTTTTTTGTTTTTCTCCTCTGTTAACTAAGCAGACAGTTGTGTCAAGCTGTTGTTTCGTAACGGAATCCAACTGTCTTAGTTTGCTGGCAGGAAAATTCTTTTTTTCCTCTCAAAATAGCATTCTCTACAAGATCTTTCATCCAGAAATTGAACTGTGTGTATTCTTTCCGTTCTCTGGTACATGTGAAAGTTGATTTTACTCTATCAGTGTGAACTTATTTTTAAGCCATACAAGCAAGAGAAATCTTGGGCAAAACGCACACAAACACACACAAATGATTTAATTCACCAGGAGCTAACTATTTAGTTCTGGGTCTTGTCAACAATTACCAGTGAACATGCATCAGCATATATGCTGATTCACTTTTCATTTCTGTGGCTATTTAAAAAAGGAGATGCACAATATAAACTAGGTCAGATATTCAATTAGAGAAAAAAGTCATAAATATATGGAAGAAAAATGAGCTACTCTTGTTTACATCAGCTAAAGATAGGGCTCATGGTAAATACAGAGAAAAATCTGAACCAAACTTTCAAATATTTGCATCTAATTACATATACAAACATGTACACCCAGACACCACTTAGTTTATAAAGTCAAGTACTCAGGCATTAGTAAACACCAGAAATAAGGTTGCCAGGGCTATTTTCCTTTCCTCTCCTTGTGACTGTTGATTGGGAAGTCACTTTTAATTACATGAAGACATGTTGTTCACTCCATGGGTGTCCTGCCTCATTCAACACACAGGTTGAATAGGACTCATTTTGCACATAATGACCCCATATGTGCTTTCCCACTCTTGATTATCAACTATGGGATTGACCTCATCTCCTTACAGAGGTCTTACTTGTAGACATTTATATCTAAGGTAGCTGCTCCAGGCTCCCCCTATAAAAAGGGGAAAGATAGAGGCATTTTAAGACTGACCCATTTTAAATGTGTGTTTTAGAATGAAATGAATCACCCCCTAAGGAGCAGCACTTCTCTCCCTCGACTATAAAGTGATTTTGACTAGCTCAGATGGAGCCATCTGCACTGTACATAAATCCCAAGGCATGTGACCCAGCCCTTATCAAGTACAGAGTCTTTACGTCCTATTCCAAAGAAAGAGTAATTATCAAGTGTATGGTAGTCTGATGGTCCTTATTATGTCAGTTGTTTGCTTTGTGTGAAACATTCACAAATTTGTGGGCAAGATGGTTCAAGCTAACGAGCTTCCGTCATATTGTTTGCCAGTGAAGTTATCCAGCCCATCTAACCTCATGCCATCAGGAATCAGCTGATGGAGAGAGGCATCTCCAGAGAGTAAGACTCTGTTGACTCAAGAGAAAAGGTAGGGGGATGCCACTCTGTGCTTAGAGTTGCATGAAGTGAATAAATCTTTCACCCAGGACTTGCCTTTTAGAATACTTTATATAACATTTTACACGCTGAGCGCACAGTGTTTCACTACTGCTGTGACTCAGCACTCACCTACACAAATCAGACCCCAGGGTCTCAAGTCAGGCACTAGAAAATGAGGAATGAGACATCAGTGACCACACCTGAGAAGTTCAGCTAGAGGATCTTAATTTGCAGCATGAACAAGTTGTATTCTTGATTGCCAAAACAACAGTGAATGTCTATGAGTCCATCCTTTCTTTTTCTTGTCACCATCTTGTCTATTAATTCCAAACGCACTACACATTTTTTACAACAAATGAGAATGGCATATATATTTTTAAATTATTATTTCACTGTCCTATCTAACTACCAGGCTATATCCACCCTCTTAAGAAAAATGAAGCAAGGTTTCTTAAGGCCCCTAATGAAACAGAAATGCTATGTTGTGACATAATTTTGACACCCAGACAGACATCTTAAACCAAAAAAAAAAAAAAGAAGAAGAAGAAATATGAAAATAAATGAAATTGCCAACTTCCTCCTAAATTTGACAGGTATGATGTAGGCATATCTATGACCCCTGCAATTCTGTTGACTTGTTACTTCTGTTTTGCCTGCAGGCTCAGTCACACAAGGTGAATCCAGCACATACTCAAGAGAAAGCCTAAATGACAGTAAAGATGCGTGCTCTATTGTCCCGGTAACTTGTCATTTCTTTTATGGTCCTGTCTTATCTGTTTCCTCTGGGTTCATGTTGCATTTGTTTCCTCTCAGATCCCTTATTATTATTATTATTATTATTTTCCAACAATACTAATGATGTTTTAGCAATCTTGATCTGTCCCATTATTAGTTCCAGTCTATAAAAAAGTATGCCATGTCCTATGAATTCCAGCTTCCCTATCCACATCCATATTACTATGATGTCTTCACCAACTTCTGGCTCTAGCGCTCTCTGAATTCAAGCAGTCATTTCCCCCTTCTCTATAATGTTGAAGACCAGTAGAAAGGCCATTAGAAATGTACGGTGGACCGTTTGCCCAGATCTAGCTTCACTCTAGTTCAGACAGCAGAAAATAGAATACATCCCAGATTTGGACTAGTCCATGGGGAAGAAGGGAAAAAGATCAAGATATTCAGTAGCTAGAAGCCGCATTCCCAACTAACCTGTGTAAATTTGGTTTATCAAACACATGTGAGTTGGTCACAATTAGACATTTTTTCCTGAGCCAGTAGAAGATAAATCACTGTCTTTGGGATATTCTGACTGCTAAATTTTGTGTCTTTTGCTAAAATACAGAGTCATTTGATCTTTTCAAAAAAAAAAAAAAAAAACAAACAAAAAAAAAACAAAAAAAAAAACCCTTATCTTTTAGGAGGGAAAAGATAAACATGGTATATTTGTTTCCTCTTTTCATTCTTAGAATAATGGACTATATTAACAGAGTTAAATAACCAACAAACAAACAAAAACAAAAACAGAAGAAAAACAAATAGTCCCAACCCACAACCAGAAACATAAACCCTGCTTAGACAATTTTAATTGTAGATATTTAATTTCAGCACTTAACACAGGTGAAGGTAACATTTCCTAATAAAACATTGTTGGGGAACTGTAACATTAGTCATTGGTACCAACTGTGCTCAAAATAATACAGAAATACCTCTTCTAAATCTCTGGCCAAAATGAATCAGAAAAAAAACTCCCTGAAGTCCGTTCTCCAGTCTAGTCAAGATTTTTTCCTGACTCTAGTTTTTGTTGGGGCAAGTCTAGAGGAGTTTAATTAATGTTTTGTGAATTCTCACACAGTCCAGACATAATCAATAAAGTTTCTGGTTACAGACGTCACTACAGAGTCTGCTAAGTAGCTCTTGGTATCTTGGGACAAAGCACAAACCACTAGATTGAAGCTGGAGAAACCTAGAAATTTGAAAAGATGGCTAATTCATCATTGTTCATTCACAGGAAAGTGAAATAGAAAGATGAGAGCTTGATATGTATATGAATATGTTTCTTAAAAAATGAGTATAAACTGATTTTTTTTTGTTTGGAGGCTTTTCAGACTCTTAAAATGATGGTAATTTTAGGCTGCCCAAAACTATCTTGATTGTAGAACCTGGTGTTTGGGTTTGAGGAGTACAGGAGAAGGAGATTTCATTAAGTTATTAATAAGCTCTTATTTAAATAGAATTGGAAAGCTCTGGAAAGGAAAACTAAAAAAGTCTTGTTTGCCAAATGGGACGAATCAGTTTAACCTGATAGCTTTATCATGTGCTAGCATCATACTATGATATTTATTTGGGTATTTCATTGAGTAACATGCATTATGCAGCCCTTGTTATGTCAAGTGTCTCCTTTTTAAGCTGCAACTGTAAAGATACACTGTGTCAGGCCAGATGGTACCTCACTCATTCCTTGGGTTTGGAAACAGTGATAGCTAGCACACCTGTCTGCCACAAGGACTCCTGTTTGGGATGCTGAATGTCACGAAGAGCATAGTCACACAACTGTACACTTTTCTCTGGGTCGTGTGCATCCCGGTATAGGAAAATCCCTAATGTGGCAGAAGGATAAGGATAAGGAACTTCCCAGCAGGAGGAAAGATTGAACCATATTCAGGTGCTAAACAACAGGAAAACAAGACAAAAAGAGCCTCAAGGCCTGTCACATGAGGGCTGCTCTATAAGAGCCTTATCTAGGGCTGAATGACAAACCCTGAGGTCATCTTTTTCTGCTCCTGCTCTGGTTCCAACTGGGAAGCAATGAAATCAATGCTGCACTAAGGAATGGGCATCAAAGGAAGCAAAGAACCAGGTAAAGGCATTGTTCTTCAATGAGGCATGTGCTTGACCCCATCGCTGACCTAAATCCATGTTATGACAGTGCAGGTTATACATACACGTGCTATTTTTACAGCTTGAGGCTGTTTTCTTGTTGTAAAGGGAAATCTATATGCTGAGATATACCTAGGAAAAACAGAAGTGACCACTTTATTTTGTCTGTTTACCAGCTTGGTAGCAAAAGGCAAGGCCTAATGCAAAACACTGCAGCAAATATTTGAGGAACTTTCAATAAGTTTTTCAAGTTTTCTTTGCCTTTGAATTTTCGCTACTATCTCTTTACTATTGTAAAGAGATTGTAAAACCCAAGAATTTTGTCTAAAGCAAAAGTGCAGATTAAATGAGTGTTTTTCTCCTTTTAGTACGTTTTACAGACGTTCACTGTTACGAATGGCTTTCAGAAGGAGGTGCTTATCTTAAGAGTTTGCTTCTTGGTCAAGATCCCCCCTCCATTGTGGTACAATTAAAAAAGAACAGAGTAAGCTGGAAAATTTCTAATGAAACGTATTCCCTATTGAAAGAGTTAATCTGTCAAGCAACAACATTTCTTGTAGGAATCTGAGGATTTTTCATTACAACATAGGCCTATTTTCCTACCAACTTCCCAAAATTTTCAAAATATCATTTTTCCTTTTATTTTAAAACAGCATTTTTGAGTGTTTGGGGAATTCATTGGGATTTTAGTTAATTATATAGTCAATAGTGTGTTTGATCATCTAATAACCTACAGTCTCAGAAACTCATTATTGCTAGTAATGATTGGATCATGATTGGATAGTCCATATCAATCCTGATGCAGACTAATAAATTTGGATCTCTTGAGCAAAATGAGTTTACTTTCCACTAGTTATTTTCTTAGGGTCTTATACATACAGACAATAGAAAAAGAAGACAAAAGGAGACAAAAGGATCCACTGAGTCACTGAGTTTGTCTGCCACTGCAGGTGCACAGATGCCCTCCACATACACCCAACAGGCTTCCTTTTAAATCTATTGGGTTTCTTGCCCTTCCTGCTCTGGAATAATGATGGATGGACAAACAGATATAGACACAAGCAGACAGACAGACAGTCAGAAATACGCTGGTATACATTCTGTTTTCCTTGGCTGATGATCTATTGAATATACCTGATGCATTCTATGTGTTCATCGACTTTTCTGTTCGTTTCATACTTGTACTCATTTTTACTGATCACCATCCTACCTTCTGTAATGTCAAGATATAATGAAAAATCTTCCACCAGCAAAGGTGTCCTTTGATATTTGTTATAGCTTTTATATCTTTTTTCTGTTTTTTTTTTTTCAGGATCCACGTCTCTTGCTTTTTGATGAAGTTTCAGATGCACAGTACACAGTCATAACTGGGGGTTTGGCAACTGTTTTTTTGTTTCTTTTTTTTTTTCATTTATTCTTTTTCAGCTATTTTATTCAAAGATTCCATAATTTTATAGATATTTACTAATCATATAGTATTATTATTTTTATCTAACTACAGGTAGCTAAAAACTAGTAATGTTATTAGTGTACAAAAAGAGATATAAGTGTGAATGTTTGTCAACTACTTGTTACCCAAATAATTGACAAGTGCGACAAGATTGCGGAGACCAATTTATCTACTTCAGAAATGTGGGATGTTTAAAAGGGATCAGTGACTTTGTGGTGCTTTTGTGTCAAAGCAGCTTAACTGAAACAGAAGATCCTTATATAATTTAGAGGCTTTTTAAAGAATGCTTTCTAAGTAAGTGCACTTTTTGTTTTGCTTCTTTCTGATTCATCTATCCTCTTCCTTTTTTTTTTTTTTCTTCTCAATTTTTATTGTTTGAGTATAAAGGACAAAAGACTCTGGAGGGAGAACTTAAAAGTTCTCACTTTCACACACACAATACTTTGGAGAGCAGGTACTGGGGGAGAAAGGAAAAAAAAACACCTTTCTTAATGGATTTTCACCAATATATTTATGTCCTCCTTATCCTGAGAAAAATTGCTTGATTTAAACATTTGTGAATTAAGATGTAAAAGCTGTCTTTGAATCCAAGGGAGTTGTTAAAAAAAAAAACTCCATAAGGAACAGAAAACAGAGCCATGGAAACCAAGTGTGAGCACCTGTCCTTCCAGGGAAGAGGGCATTCCAAGCACAAGCTGAAGAAAGGAAAGAAACCTTTCCTGACTGGCTCCCTCAGGGACAATCCCAGAAGCTGTGATAAACAGCAGTGATCTGAAAGGTCTGATCTCTCTCTGGCCTGCACTGGTGTGAATCAGGACTATGGATTCCAGTGGATTTATCTCTGTGCAAACTCGCTGCACCGGCAAAATAAGGCATTTGTCTTAGAAGACATGTTTATCACAGGTTATTGGGTGTTGTACATGAATTACTGAATGAAGTTCCCTTGACTGTACTCTGCAAATTGATTGCTACCTCTCATGGGTTTGATTGCTAACTCTCATGATTTCAGTGCATTTCTCATGATTTTTTTTTTCTTTAAATGCCTACCTTCTGGAGGCACGTCTCTTAGAGAACGTCTGGGTTTAGCTAAAAAAACACAGAAATAATTTGTAGCCACTCTGGCTGCCAGATTAAACTTATGAACATGGTATGGGAAGAATCCTAAAAATGGAGTCAAAGACAACCAGGAAAGTATTCGCAAGTTCTCACACTATTTAATGTGTTCCATGGTTTGCTAGAAGGGAGGGATGAGCTTTGATATGTGAATTCCTGAGTCTGGAAACTGGATAATCACAACAACATTAAATGATCTCAAAGTCCGTGCACAAAAAATATATCTTACCAAATGAACTTCCAAAAAGAAGGTTACTAACAACTATCTTATCAGATTCACCCTGTTTACACGGTATCTGTTCAGTGAATAGAGATAGAATCCCAGACTCCATGGTGTCAGACTGCTACCTTTTTTTACTAGTACTAATTAATTTTAAACACAGAGGAAAAATAATTTATGTTAAAAAAAAAAAAAAGGTTAGAAGATCCTGATTAACTTTCTTTTGTAATTAAATTGCCAAGAACTGACCTAAAGTGCAGTTAGCTAGGCACATACTTAATTATTATACTTTATATAGAATATTGTATTATCAGAGTAAATAAATATCTGAAATTAGATACTAACTGCTTAGTGGAGGAGTAGCAGATCTGGGGCATGGAAAGTTAGTTGAAACAATGAAGGAGATACAGGAGTGAGACATGGTTCCTTCTGCTCTATCTGGAGATCTTTGCATTTGCATAGGTGAATCCAAGGCAATAACTTTTCAAATCTTTATTAAATTGCAGCATCCTAATAACAAGGAAACTGAAATTGCTTTTCCCAAGGGTCCCCACACACTCCTCACTTTGCCATCCTTCTGCTGTTCAAATAGGGTGAACTATATTGTGACAGTGTCCAGGCATCCATGGGGATGGCTTCGTATCTGTGCTCAGAAAGGTTGTGACAGGAGATCCACCTCATTTCTTCTTTCCTTGAGATCTCCCCTTTGGTGGGAATTGAATGGATTGTCTTCTTCTATGTCCTTCAGAGTGGTGCATGCCTCCAGACGTGACGGGGTCATAGGGCTACTGTTACTAGCTGTTACTGTACTCAGAGGAAAACTGTGCTAATGAGAGTGAATCCTATCCTACACACTCAGTACAAGCTTGGCATTAGTATGCTGTCATGTAGTTTTGAGGAACAAAGGAGCGTGTTCTCCAGGGATTCTAGGGTAACATATTCTCATATGAGTGAAGCAATTTACTTGTAATGAAAAATAAAAAAAAAAGGGGAGCTGAATGACCCACAGAATTTTAAAATAATTATTATTGATTTTCAGAAAAATGATTTGTAAACTTTTTATATTATTTGATTTCTCCTCCAATTGGAACAGTGAAATTTTGAATTGTGTCATCTCCTAGGAAACAGAAACTTCAGTTCCATTTCCCACTGCAAATACAGTTGCTAAAAGGTTGCAAAATTCTCATTCTTGAAATCAATCCATTTTTCCTACGAATACGATTCTTAGGTGATCTCCACAATTCAAAACCCAGGAGCCCAAGGGTGCCTGCTCTGGTTTTCTTGCTTTGACAACTGACTGAAGAAATATTTGAAGGAACGTGTCAGCCTGAGCTTCACAGGTCTGAACTGAAAGTTGTCTCCACATTTTGAATGAAGCTTTGAAGAAGGTAAAAGTAATGCGAGTTAACTCCAGCCTGCAATTATACTGCTGATAAGATGTTAATGAAGAGAAGCGCTGAACAGAGTCTGCAAAGTAGTTATAATCAGACCTTGTTGTAATTAAAATTGTCAACAAATTGACAAAGACTCTTAGTGACTTGTACTAAAAGTGCTAGGAAACACTGGAGCATGGGAACATCTGTGCATGCAAGACGGCCACTAGTTCCAGCACTGCCTCCTTTCAGGACTTCCTTTCCCTTAGGAGATTTCCCACATGATAGGATCAGCCATAAAGGGTCACAGGTCCTGTTAAACATAATTCATTAAGTCTACTTCAGGCCAACTGCAGCTGTTTTGGGAAAGTGTTTAAGGAGTAAGACAAGCTCCCAGTGATGTTTCCCCTTTGGCAATATACAGTTTGCAGACTTGTTTGCCAAGATTTTTTGCAATTCTGCAACCTTCTAAAAATCTCTTAATAATTTTAGACCTACAGAAGAAAGCACCATCTTCAGAACCAAAACACCTATGTGTATTTTTGTGTACTTATCCAAGCACCTCAATATATCTACCCCTATGTAGCCCTTTATGCACAGAGCTAGCTCAGGTCATCTCGTCTTAATATAATGTTATACTTTTTCCTTCTGTTACATCAGAAGTTCATTAGCAGTGGTTACACAGTCTTCAAGAGATACCGTCCCTTTCATGCCGCTGTGGAGGAAACCACACTGTACATCTCTCAGCTTGTCACGCTTAAGTATTTGCCAGTTAAAAGCAAGTTTGAAGGCAACATAAATGTGCAATAAATCATATATTTATAAGTCAGGAGAAGAATCCAAGCAATCCAGGATTGAGGAAGCAGTGGAAATAGCCCAGATCTATTTCTATACAAACACCCCTATGCATATGGCACCATAACCATGAGTCAAAAAAGGATTCCAGTATGAGGTAATAACTCTTTGCTTTTGAATAGGACAAATGCCACGTGATGTGATTAAAAGGATGATTGCAGGATTGCATGTCCCATAACATTAATAAGCTGGCATTACAAATGCTCCCTGGTAACCGGTTTTGACATCAGCATTATTAAATGCTAATCAAGGAAGAGGAATCACTAGATAAACATTAAGCAATAGTGATCATGGAGTGTTAGTAAACATGGAAAAGAACAATACATTCTTATACGTGGCTACAGCTGGAATCTGCACCATGCTCCTTTCTTATTGTTACTTACATCTATTCATGTGACTGATCTGCATCAGTGTGGATTCTGGGAGCCTCTCATTCTGCCTGGAGAAGAAGAAGGCAGAATTTGCATTTCAGCTTTTAAATGCTGCTCAGATTTGTGAGGATTTGGAAGTTTTTAATTATTTCTTGCTCATTTTTTAAACACTTTCTTTAGAGGCATTGAGCATTAGTTCTGCTAGAAGTAAAAAACCCCAGGATGGTGGAGGAATATTGCGAATAGGATGTCAACCTAAAACTGAACTTTAAATGAGTATTTTCAAAGTTCAAGAGTTCAGCAAACTCTGTGCATTGTGTGTGCGGGAAGTTTTCTTGCCTATAGTAAAAACACACGAGGCTTCTTCAGGACTTGCAGGATTCCTCGTGCTCCTATTGCCTAAATTGGAAATGGGAAGGTGTCACTGTTTTTTTTTCCCGCTACATCTGCTTGCTCAGAGCTGGATTCCTGTTTACATTCAGTGGAGCTGCAGGAGAAAAGAGGCAGAAGGGTGAGTTTATACCAGTGCTCTACTTTCCCCTGATCCAGTGGTAGCTTAGCCAGGATTGAACATTTTTCCATCCTGTGTGGAACAGCCACACAGTTCCTCTAACCTATGCTGACTGAACTTTTGTTACATAGGGTCCACGTGAGAGGCAGCATCATCCCGCTCTTCTTCCTCCTGCTCTTTACACCACCACCATGTCCCTTAGATTTAGAGGGGTTTATGTCAGCTGAGGATCCTTCTTTGATGTGGACAAGTGGCAAGTGGAGCTAAAGACAAAGTTATAAAAACTCTAGAACATTGCAAAGGGTGGTTAATAAAAGCTGCCTTCAGTTTTGCTGCTGACAAGTTAGCTTATTTGCTTGGACTTTAGGATAAGAGCAAGCTTGAAGACGGAATGGACTTTCTTCAGAAAGCAATGTGTGGTTTTCATGCAGTTTCTTTTTTAGATTTGTATTTATTAGTGCTTAGTTATTTTGTACATGTCTTTCAAAACCTGTCAGTAAGTGTCAAAACCATTTTAAGACACCCTATCAGTTATACAGGTAAAGGTAAATATTTCTGAGTTTCACTTTTCCTTACGCTCAGACCTGCACAATGTACAGTGACATGACAGTTGAATTGTCACCTAGTTCTTCCAAACAAAAGCTTGATACTACATAGTCACCAAAAAAACCCCACAACTTTTTATTTGTGTAAGAGGATATAACTGCATAAAGTAAGACCTTGCACTTCAGGATATACAATCTGAACCTGGTAAAGCAAGGGGGAAGCCAAGCCATCGTGTTCCTTCCCAATTTGTTTTTTAGTGATATCTATTCCTCACGTCAGACACTTGCAGCTTGTGTTTGCCTCTTATTTAAAGCAACTGACTCGGGTTCTGTACCTGAGTCCTCGGAGGCCACACTCCAGGCGAGGACCATATCCATGTTTAGGCATGAGGGAAAAGTTATCTTGATGCAGTCAATGCCATGAACACAGGGAATTGATGACTTGGCATTCAAGTGCCGAGTCATCAATCATAAAGAATCAATCTCCGCTCCCTGAGGAGCTGGCCCCAGGCAAACATAATTCTCTCTCGCTGCCACAGGCCTGATAGCTCTTGTCCCATTTGTAGGGAGTGTATTTGTTCTTATTTCAACATTGATTCACTTGGCATTCAGGAGTATTTTCCAGATTCCCAGAAAATGTCACCTAATTCATCCTTTCTAAAAGGAATGGCGATGCTTGTATATTAGAGTATCTTAATACTTGTTTTCCCAGTAGTATATTATATGCTAAGAGTCAAATGGAAGGCAAGATTGCGTTGGTTACCATTGTGCGTTTTGTGCATGGGATTTATAAAAAAAAGGGGGGGGGGGGGAATGGTGGACACACAGAGGGCTGTTGAAAGCTTTTGAGTGCTTTTAACTCAGTCATTTTGTATCCGTCAGCAGGCAGATTAATCAGCAAGCCTTATTATTTGTATTCCAACAGCAACTCCAAAGCATTATTCTGGACTAAGTCACCTTTGGAGCTAGGGACTGGACTAACCACAGAATGAAGGCTAGGCCCTACCTGCTTAAAGCTTATACTCCAACTTTGAGACTCTGTAACGTCTTCCTGGGCCAAAAGTTACGAAAAATGCCAAAGTAAGTGAGTTCCTGTCCCAGCTCCGGTTCCAGGAACCTTGAATGCTGAGTTAGAAGTGTCATTGGACACTTGTCATACTTTCTGGACATGGGAGAATTAGATTTTTTTTCCTCTCTAAAATTCTGAGTCATAGACAGGGAGTCAGAATAGCGAGCACCTGAGCACCAGAATACCTGACCAGCTAACAGTATATGAAAGAGAAGGGTGCATCTACAATGCTCTTTTCTGAATACCTACTTATCACAACTAGGGACATCTTAAAAAGTAGTATTTGGACCTTATAATTCGATATCTATATTCACCCTTCCTCCTTAGAAGCAGAACTAGTATCCTTAGCTTTCTATGGAGAGCTTTTCCTCATAAAATAGAAGACCTTGTTTAATGTTACTGTCATACAGTCAGGAGTAAGAACTTGCATCTCGTCCACCATGAAAACCACCAGCCTTAATCACACCCATAGTGCTTCAGCAGGTTACAGACTCCAGCTCAGATGTGTTTTTCCACCTGCCCTAAATTGATCTAACATTGTGCTAGAGGCTAAAAGGGTTATCTTAGCCATCTCCCTGCTCCTGACTGTGATCTCTAGTGATCACGAAACCGTGGAGTGAGTTGATGCAGCTCACCGCTCTGACTGAAAATAAATACAGCAAAAGCCCTAAACGCTTGGTTTTCAGAGAGAGGAGCAAGCTGATAAGGCTCACCTTGTAGTCACCAGCGTGTTAAATCTGACACGAAGCAGAGGTCGGAAGAGGCAGCGTGGAAGGAGGGCAGGCAGGACTCTTCCCTTTGGGCACACTCTGAGTTAGATCATAACACCACCAGGCCTACACCCGAGTTACTGAGTAGCCAAGATTGACAAATTCAAGTATTTAAAGGAGGTCTGTGTAAAAACGACTGAGAAGGATGTGAGGTCTGGACTACTTCAAATGTTGCTGGAAGTACAAATGAATGTACACTTTCTGTACACAGTTCTCCAAACTTTTTTTTTTCCTCAACTTACTAAGAAGTTGGCCACAACTCTGATCTTAATCCTCATTTCAGAATTTCTCCTGCTTTTTAAAAAGTGGTTTAAATTATGTAGGCCTCAATTTTGTCACATTTTTTAAAAAAGTAAGTTTGAATGTGTGATGTAGAATAAATCAAATTAATAACCACATTGAGCAATTCAGCACTGGAAAGAAATAAAATTCTCTTGCTGTCATTCCTTAGGTTAAGATGTACTGAAATGGCACTAGACCTTACATCAACTACCATCAAGTTAGCCTTCAAAATTTACCTTAAAAAGGACATTTGTAGAGTGCGAAAATTTTGTGGTTTGTTCATATATGCCTGAAATTCCCCTCTCACAAATAAACTGTGACAATGAATTTTTAGTCTTGTACTAAATTCCTGATCCATAGGGAACTCAATAATCATATTTCACTTGCCTAGAAGATTTTTTTTTGTTCCAATTCCTTTTCTGATCTGAAATAAGTAATTAGTAAGCCCACAGTTACAATCAGGCTTATCTTTCCATACACAAGAATTTCAAAATGCATTTAAATAAAGTTTGGATGAGTTTGTAAACCGAACTTCTGAACCATCCAAGTTTTGTTCATTCTAAGCTTTAATGCTTGGCAGACTGACCAATGAGGCATAAAGCAAATCTCATTGCTTCATCAGATGGTGAGTGCAATTTATGATCTCCTGACAAATCCAGCAGAGAATGCTGAAATATTGTGGTCACGCCTAATAAAATAGCAGGTACAGTCTGCAGATAGGGCCAAAGACTTATCTCAGCTTCAGGCACTGATCTTCACAGAAGCCAATGGGAGTAACCTTGGCCTCATCTCAACAAAACATTTAAGCACATGCTTAAGTCCAGAACTGTGGTAAGTCCAGAACTGTGGTTAGAGTGATGAAAGGCTAGAAGAAAAGTAGGAGCAAACCATCAGTGCAAATGCACAGAGTTGCCCATTTCAGTCCTTTTGCCAGGGACCATAGCAGGTAATCTCAAACACTACGTCTCACTGACTTCTCCTAAAAGAATTACTCAGGTACTTTTTCTAAGCTGAAATGATCTTAGGTATGTGTTTTTAATTAAGCATGTGCATTTAACTGAATAAGGCTTTGAGAAGAGAGTCTGTCCCACACAATGGAGACAATAGTGACAGGGAAGTGATCAGAGGTTCTGCTGGCCAGAGACATCCACATTAGAGTTGGAAAAAAAAAAGTAGTTTAATTAGCCAGCAAGCTGTCAGGAGATCCAGACAGACATTCCCAGTCCTCGCAATAACAGAGATGCAGCGTCTTGCTGAGACAATGAGGGACCTGCTTGCCTGATGAATCCATGATTATCTTTCTCTCTGCACATTTCTGCTTGTCCTTCTCACCTAGCTTAGGAGAGCTCTTTTCAGAGAGAATTTCAAGGGCTGCTTTATTTGTTAGGAGACAAGGAGGCACTAATAAATTCCTCTGTGTGAGGTATTTAATTACATAATAATGTGTACACTAATCAAGGTAAATGTGTTTGTGAAAACACCTTGATATGGGAACAGTTAATCACCCAAGGCATTGCTTCTTAACACACCTTGGAAGTTAACTTAATTAAATTAATTAGAACAATGAAAAAAATGAACTGTTTATTGGTCTACAATGGCCCGAAGCGAGCGCTTTTCCACGAATGCAAGGAAATCTCCCAGACTGCAAACCATTTTTTTTTCTCTAAGCTCTAGTCTTTGCATTTATGGCAGCTTGTGAGGAGCCTGAAACTGATGACATTTTCCTCTACAGCCTTAACATCTGAACTCTTTGTCTGCAGGACCAGGTGATTCATACCCAGAAGTGCTGTACTTGCTGCCAGAACGTGGAAAATGAACTCATCTGTGAGCTGAACTGTGCAGATATGTGGTACTTTCAGAAGAACAGTTAATACGCAGGGGATATGCTTGCTCACAATCAAAAGCCAACAGAGACGAGTAGAAAGACACCTTATTATCTCTAGTAAGTTTTGCACTGAATCTCATTACCCATTAGCTCTTTCCACCTCCAAATATTGTATTCAATGAACCCATTTGCTATTTTTTTTTTTTTTTCCCTTGCTGGATGTAGTTGATGAACACATTTGTGCTTTTTCCCCTTTGGCTTCAGGAAATTTCATGTTAGCCATAGGTTTGACAGGAATATAGCTGCTCTTTAAGAATGCAGTTGTGTGTCTGAAGACACATTAAGTTATTGTTAACTGTATATATACAACATAGCTGATTTCAGCTTCAGATTCATATGTTATTTAAAATGCTGTAAGCCAATGTTGACATTGAAAGAAACATTTATCCTGTTTGAGAGATGCAAACATAAGGTCTGGAAGTTTAATAGATATAGAGAGCAGCTTGTCCATAACTTCTGCCCTGCACTGGCCTTTTGGAAGTGGCTGGGATGACTGGGCCACACAAAATTCTGAAGTCCTGATGCAAATCCCTAGCTCAGATTTGGTTAACATGTTAAAGGCTAATCCTGCTATCCACCCAGAAAAGACAGCACTGAATGCAACACTAGTTAAGTTTGATCCAAAGCTGAAGAGGAAGGACACTTACTCCTGAAAGTCATATAGTCAAAAATAGTTCTCACCAGAACCAAACATTTCACTACGTTTGATTCTATGAAAGAAAAGTGGTGGGAGATCTCAAGAAGCCACTTTGTCAGGTTCAGCATGCAACCTGGAGGCATCAGTAGATCCATAAATGCAGGAAAGGAAACAAACCTCCTGTCCAGGTGCTGTGTGGGCCAGGCGCTCCCAGGGCCAGTGTTGGGGGCTGCCTATGGGGCAGGAATGGACCTTGTCACTGGAGTCCATCCCTCTATTCCAAGAGAGCAAGGCACTGGGGATGGATGGGGCAGTCCCAACATGGGGCGTTGGGCACCACTGTGAGTCAGGGTCAGGATGGGGGCTGGAGGAGCTCCTGCTTGATCAGAGTTAGAGCTGTGGTGGGACTGGAGCTGGCTAAGGAGTTGTGGGGCAGATACAGATGGTCCTGAGCTGGGCTAAGAGGGGCTGACGCTTGGTGAGGGTAGGACATAAGGCAGGCAGGAATGTAAGGCCTCTCAGGACCTTCTTTTTCTCTCAATTGTAGCAAGGGAAAAAAAGGGTTTCATCATTGTCACCATTCTGAGAGGAATTTTTATCCAAAACAAGAGAATATGAACTTCTTCCTCTTTTATATTCTCTTGGGTATACTTGCAAAAGAGAACATCTCATTTCTGAGTGGACCAACTTTAAAGAAATGTATATAAACTATCACTGAAGCTCAAAGGATGTTCAAGCTGGGATCCCATTGCTCTAAGTGCTTTGCAGACTGGACAAAAGTAAGGTCTCTGTGCCGAAACAGGTACTCTAGGGTCAGCTAAGACGTTTCCCGGAGTCTGGCTCTGATGAAAAATGTGTCAGAATGGGGCTGTGCACCCCTAAGGTCTAACTCTGTAAACATTCAAGCTTGACTGGTCTTCACCTTGAGAGCACACGAAGAATGGCAGCTTCTACTCCTCCATGAAAACTTGGTCTTCTGCAGCTCCAAAGAGCTCAGTAGCTAGAGCAATTCTTGATTCAGCACAAAAAGACATTCTGCCCACAAATTCATTTCTTCATATTGCACATCGTGGGAACTTACGGAGATATAAAATTGGATCCAGGAGCCAGCTAGCTGTATCAGTGTGACTTTGTGCCCCAGCCCACAAGTCATGCAGCCAGGTCATTCCTAGCTCCTGAGCAGTTGCAGGTAACAGAAGTCCAAAGATCCCTTCATCATGCCCTGGGGATGAGTGCTGATGAGTTCTGGGGTTTGGAGAGCTTGAGTTATTGGACTAGTGTATGTCAGAGACCAAGTCAAAGCTGGGGGGGAAAAAAAAAGTATTTTCAAAAGCAGATAAAGATCTTGATAGACAATTTCTGTCTGAATAGTGGATGTTTCTGCCAACTATTCTTTGAGGATCAGGACCTTTGAAGGAATCTCTGTCTAGATATTTGAGAAACCTGGTATTTGCAGAAATGAACTGTAGGTACATATCTGGCCTTCATTTTTTTATCCATGTAAATTCATTTGTCACTCCGATATGTACATATTTATGTATCTTACTGACTTAATCAAAATATAACATATGAAAGGAGGGGGAAAGTAGATATTCCTTGAATGTATGACACCAGTGTTCTTTCCCTGCATTTCTTAATCATGCTTTTTCCAGATCTTCCAGGTTTCACTCTATGCATTTTTTTTTTTAATGCGTATCAGTTCTCCTCACTCTGTTTCTTTTTGTTTCTTCTTTTTCTTTTTTTATATGTTTTTTGTCACCTTCATTTCTGTTAGTTTGTGTGCATGTGCAAATGCGTGTATAGTTTTCTTGGGACCCTTTCATCAGAACCTATTATCCCAAACCTATGTTGTTGCTATGTAACGAAGCTGTGCTGCTGTTTCGACGTCTTTTTCTTTTTTTTTTTTTTTTTGTCTTTGTGCTTCTTTCAATTCTTAATTCTCTCTGTCTTGCAAACCTTTCGTTTCCCAAAGAAGCCCAAAAGGCATACACCACGTACAAACACGCGCACACGCACACATGTATGCACAGACACAAAGAAACACTGGTGGAAAAACACCCTTCATTTCCTCCCATACTGTTTGGTGAGTTATTTATTTATTTTCCAGGTCTCTTCTGCAGCTGAGAAATAAAACATGACAAGGTGTGTGTTATGCTGAGATAACACATACCTTGGGGGAAGTGTGAAATACAAGGCAAAGAGGAGTGCCTTCAGTGACCCAAGATGAGAGTTATCTTGTGGTAACACACACCTAGATGTGTCCCATTATGGCTGTGAAGGATGGGGGCTGGGGAATGGAAACAAAAGGAATCCTAGAACTTAGATTTCTTTTATTGTTATTATTATTTTTAAAGTTAGTCTGCAGCATGTCCTTCTGCCATTAAAAGGAGAGTAAGATACTTGCCAATAATCCTGCGGGAAGTCCATTGTAATCTGAAATAATACATGAAGAGATGATAAAGCCAGAAGGGACACTTGCATTTACTCTTACTTGTGGAAAGTTGCATATCACAACTTATTAAACGTCACCGAGTTACTCAGCTTTAGATTCAATGTGTTTGATAAGATACCTTTCCAAAAGGCATCCATACTACTTTGGAAGACATCAAACATGAGGAAACTATTAATTACTTAGGTAATTTGTTTCAATAGTTTATGACCTCTACTATTAAAAGGTTGTGCTTTCCTCTAAATTTGAATGTGTCTGCCAGTTTGAATGTGTCTGCCATTTATTTGTACTTGTTCAGTCCCGTTGCATTAGATCAAATGGGAGTAGATGTCCTACCCTGTCCTACCTAGGTTCTAATCAAGCCAGCTATTGGTATTCATTTCAGAAGATCAAGTGGATTGAGTTCTTTTAAATCTTCATTATATGCATTTTTCAAATCCTTGTGATCATTTCTGAGACTTCTTTTTTCTACTGTTTCATATCAGCACTTTCATTTCTCAGAGCCATCATGACACAATTCTCCTAGTAATCTCACCAATGCCATACACTAAAAGAAACATCATCCCCCAAACCTGTCTCCTTATTCCACAGTTAGGACATGGAAGATATGCATGCATATGCATAAGACAAAAGGATATATGAAAAAAAAAAAATCATGATGAGTTCCTGTTTTTCAAAAACCCTCAGCGTCTTCTTTCTGAAGATGAAAAAGTTTTGCTCCCTTCTCTTTGAGGCATGACCTTGATATTTGCTGCAATACAACTTATTTTTATATGGACAACTTTTATTGAGACAGCCAGATGATTTCCCTCTCCTCATCAATATTTACCAGCCTGCCAATCTCTGTGCCATCTGCAGATTTTAGCAGTAGTGATTTCTTATTTACTTCCAGATCATTGATTAAAATATTGAATAAGGCTGGGCCAATTACCAAACCCCATTAGAAATAGTCCCCTCCTACATTCCAGGGCGATACGACATTAAGTACTGCATTTTGAGATCTAACAGTTGGCCAGTTCTTAATCCATTTAGCATATGTTTTATTGATATTGTACGGTGACAATTTTTAAATTAGACTGTTTTTCAGTACTAAGTCAAACACATACAGAAATATTAATCAAAATAGGATGGGATGAATTAAGTGTCAAGTTTTATTGTGTCTTTCAGCCATCCTGAATAATAATAATAATAAAACCTCTAAAATGATCCATCTGTTTTTATTTACTTTAACATGTGTCTCTTCTTTCTAAAATATCAAACTTTTTAAGTTACTAGAATTAGTCAGAGACTTTAGGGAAGCAGGTTGATCGAAACATTAATTAGGAGAGTCCTGGTCTTCCCTTTCATATGTGAGCACATCTGATACCCTGTGCAAGAGGGTCTTCTAAGTGTAATCTTAAAAACAACTGCTTTTCTATGTGACTAGGGTGAATTGAATTCAGTATTTGTTGTAGCAAATTGTGCTCAATGCCCAGTAGAACAAAATCCTTAGATTAATAGATTTTAAGGCCAGAAGGGAACATTATGATTATGTGCTCTGACCTCTTGCATAGCACTGGTCATGGAATTTTAGCCAGTAATTCTTGCCTCGGGCTCAATATCTTGTGATGCATAACAGGCTATTACTACAGCAAGCATTGGACTTCTTTGGTGCTGTCTACATGAGAGTCAAATGTTTTCACCGTCAGTTTAGAGATAACTTGGGGGTGGTACTGAAAATGTCTGTGAAATAACATGTACTTTGTAACTTATTTTTAAGGGACGATAGAATAGCTCACATTCTTTTATATAAACTTTTCAATTATTTATATTTTTCATATTTTTCATTT
>JAYECN010702696.1:26138-48252 GCA_035222435.1 Microcambeva ribeirae
CTTCTACCTTTTTTTTTTTTTTTTTTTTTTTTTTAACTATTCCATAAAATGCAATGCCTGCATTCAGGAGAAATGGGGTGTTCCATGTTCTTGCTAAATGAAAAACTTGAAGCACAGTTTGTCTGCCTTCACATGGCTTGGATCAGGAATGCATGTTTGAAGTGACCTTCTGGATTAGCCTCAGTTATTGCACTTTTGCTGGCATCACAGTGTGATTCTGGAGTGTGTGAGCAGCGTTCTTTTTGGATGAAACTAGCCCCAGAGCTGCGCTTTAATAACATAGATAGTGGGTTGCAGGAGGTGGTATTCATGGGCCAGACTAGGGCTAGGATGAATAATAACAATAATAAAAAAAACTAAAAAGTGTATGACATGGACATTGGGACTTCAGCAACAGTTGTTTGTGTAGCTGTTCAAATTTCATGCTTGCTAATGTAAACACATCCTCACATATCTCTGCATCACCCTACTCTGTGCAATCAGTATGTTTTGAAAACTCAGCTACCCAGAATATTCAGCGAGATCAACAAAGTTCTGAAAGAGACATTTGAAGATAATAATGGATATGTCATTATTAGTGAGTTCAATGGCAACACTAGACAGACTGCTTTGAGAACAGTGAGAGCCAGCCTCATTCCAGAAGCACTTCTTGCTGGACAAAAACTACACTGGGAAGAACCTCCTTTGGAGTCAATCACAAAGCATAGTTTATCTCCAGGCTCAGTAATTATCACATCAGTAAATGAAAGCTAGCTTTTCTGCTAGCTTCTAGCATCTAGAGGGTACAAATGTTTTCTTCTAGATTCATTTGGGGCTCTTGCTTTTTACATAAAAAAGAGGAACGAGTTTTCATTCTTAAGGTACCTTAAAGTCATGATTCTACTAATCAGTAGTGGCCTTTATGTCATTTATTGCTGGACTCTTTCTATTTCTTAGGAGACTGGCGTATGTATTCCATCTGATAAACTGTCTGGTCATTTCTGCATTTCATCCCTAGATGAACTGGGCGCTAATACTGAACAAACTGCATACACATTAGCTTAGAAAGATGCGGATGGAAATTTTGAACAAATAGATACTGTGAGGAAGGTGTGGTATGAGCCAGACAGGAATTAGAGAATTTAGTGGGACTGATATATCTTACTTAACATACAGGTAGCCACTACAAATTTTTCTAATTGCCTTTCCTCAAGGATAAGGAACTTGTTATTGCTTTATAGAGAAAATTTTAGGACTCATGTTCTCTTTTTTTAGTTCTCCACTTGATTCTCAGGGTGCTGGTCAAGATGGCAGCCTTCACAAACATGAATGACAGAAAAGCACGGTAGGGATGTAATGAAGTGGGTTCTTCAGCATGCAACAATAACAGATTTTCATACCAGTCCTGCCAAGGGTTCTCACCACGAATGACCTGCACAACATTAACTCTTATTCCTAGGAAGGTGAAAGCTAAATTCCTTTGAACATGCTGCTGGAAACAGGACCACAGAGATATGCTCAGGGGCTGCCATTGTGCTCATTAATAATGACATGTCCATTATTATCTTCAAATGTCCCTTTCAGGACTTTGCTGATCCCTTTGAATATTCTGGGTAGCTGAGTTTTCAAAACATATTCATTCCCAGTAGAGCTCTATGCTCTGTTGATTGGCTGCCTCCTTTCCTGATCACGCTGTGAACTTTAGTGGATGAAATTTTATACATAATCATGCTGCATTCTTTGCTGATTGAGCCGCCTATTATCACTGTTTATATAGCTATTACATTCTGCGCTTGCCAGTCCAGTTTCAAGCTTGTTTTTCCCCAATATATTATGCAAAATAAACTGAGCAGGAATTACAGTATTTCCAACCTGCTGTGTCTTCAGAATCTAAGATAGCAAAATGCTTAGGTTTTCTTTCAAATAGTGGGATAAACGCTTCTCCAAAGATTGAAGCTGCTGGTTATGGAAAGCTTGTGCCACTTACTATATGCAAAGTAGCAAGATTTACAAAGAAACTGATTGCATCTTTATTTGCTTTATCAAAGAATCTAAAAACATAGCTGGAACTATAGAAAATGCACTTTAGTGGTCTTAAAACAAATGATATCCCCAACAGATTTGTCTACTGTTTAGCACATAAGCTCAGGCTGCTGAAGCAAAAAGCATCTGGAATTTCTCCTGCTAAAATATGCACCTTAATAAGGAAAAGATTCAAAAGTTCAATGCCTGAATTGTACAGCTTGGTCAGCGGAGTTTTGCAGCTGAACGAGCGTTGTCTGTGCAGCTGGTTTTGCCAAAAATAAATAAATAAGGGGAGTGAATAAACTGGAGCTGAAAAATATGAATCTTCCTTCCCTAATAATAAAATATGCAAAAATGATAGTAAACTCTCTCCATTTATTAAATTAAATTATGCATCTCAATCAGCAAAGTGTGCAACAACTGCACTCAAGAAGGGCGTCACTAAATCAGGGGAAGATACAGCCCAATCAGGAAAATTTAACAACTTGATCATTAAATTAGGCAACACTACTAGAACCAAGGTAAATAAAAAGGAGCAGATAAACTGTGCAGCCTGATCTTTGCAGGCTGAGATAGGGAGGGAGACAGAGAGACACCACTGGACAGTAAACAGGTCAGTCTCCCTGGGGGAGAATTCGTGGGGAAGGACCTTTAGGTGATGTAAGTGATGATGGCTTTAATGAAGTCACTGGAGCTGTATCTCTTCTATACTAAACATCTGGTGCAACGATTTTGTTGTGATTCTATCTTTACACCATATTAGTTCCCTTGTATACCAGCTTTCATTGGTACTGCTTGCTTACCCCCGTCGGGATCCTACTGTGATAGGCACTGTAGAGATAAGGAAGATATTGAGGTTTAATTCCTTCTCGTGTAAAAGTGCTCTTTTGTGCCTTTCCCTAAATTATCTTGTTTCAGTAAAAAATATGGTCTTGACACACAATGTTCTAGGTAAAAATCCTTCACCTGTGCTATGTAAAATATCAATGTTCATGTTCATAGGTGTTCCACCAACCTCAAAGGAGAGGAGTCCATAAGGCAGAATGGTGCTACAAATGACTAGAAGTAGCTGAAGGTGTAAACAGATAGAATGTGTTCATATTGAATACAAAGAAAAAAAGCAGCAGGTCTTTAGGGGATATGGTGATTCCTGGAAATCAGTGATAAATTTGCTGTTGATTTGAGTGGGGGAAGGGTGGTTAGGACAGGCCATACAAGTCCTGATGATATTTTTCTAGTCTCTCTAATCAGACAGCTGCTGTTGGACTGCGTATCTGAATTGTGCTATGGAGGGTCTGCAGATGTGGTAAGGAAGAGAAAATCATAAAAATAGATAAGATGATATCAGTCCTTGTATAAGAAAAAAGGCATACAGGCAGTATTGTCAATAGATACCAACTAATTTCTATGATTTGTCTGACCCATTTATGATGTTTGGGAAGTGCACATGTTCCTGCACTGTTAAGAGGCAGCCACTGTCCTGGAGAGTTTTTTGTTTACTGCATAAATCGTAGCAAGTGGACAGGGAAAGAGGACAGGGAGGGGGATTACGAGATGGAAGTGAGGAACAGCTGCAAGTCACGATCAGATCCTCTGAACTGTACTGTCCTTACCCTGTCACAAACTTTCATATCTGTATCATAGGACTCACCAGATCACCTTCAGTAATACAGGTCAATTCTGATTTGTCACTTGTTACTGATCTGTATCCAGTTCTTTCAGAAAGACTAGGACCCAGAGGATGCGCTCAGGTCTTTTAGTGGGCTTGTATTCGTTTTTCTAGCCTGTGTCACCCTGTTACACTTATTATCTTTATCTATATCCACTAGGCAAGGGAATCTGTTCTGAAATCATGTCTACGTTTTCCTTATGCTTATATGCTTAGTCCAATCCTAAGGGAAGCTGTCACTAATATAGTGTATGGAGGAACTGAAGTTATTGAGCATTACAGGTGTTTGTTTAACCTTGGCATACATGGGAAAGCTATAATGATTTGTTTTGTACCTGAAGCCCCAGAGAGGATTATGCTGCCCATCTACTGTCTGTATGTGAGGTGTTTGAGCAACACAACTTAAAAGCCACAACCAATTTCTGTGCTTCAGCAGGATCAAACATTTTCATTAAAATACTAGCTTTTAAACATTAACATTAGTCTGAAATAATTATAAAATAATGCTCCCTGTGGCCACTATGTCCTTAAGCAAGACAAGGTAATTTCTGCTCTTAGTGTTCTGAGCACTGTTATTCCAGCTTTCTTCTTTAGCAATTCTTCTCAATAAATTCAATGCTCTTGAAAATCAGGTACTAATTAAAACAACTCATGAAGGCAGGTGCTACAGAGGACTGAAACACGGACATGCATAAATGCGTGCATGCACATACACAGCAGTGTTTGGATGCAAAATATTGTCCATGCACGTGCAAGCATGCCCAAGCCCTCAAAGGGCTTTGCAAGCTCAATGTTCTCATTGCACGTCACATTTTATAGCTCACAGGGCCAAAGAAGAAATGCGTGTGTGGTCTAAACTCACTTGTCCCATCTTGGCAGATATCTGAAGGAAACATAGTTTCAGGAGCTGACAGAGATCCATTTCACAGGAGTTTAATAGGGCTTGGAGAAGTGAAATGTCCTTTTTCCTTCTGCCTGATTCCCGTGATGAATTACCACCCTACAATTGGGCAGTTCTAGAAATGGAGAGCTCTAACTATCTAACGTATTAATCTGGGAATTCACATCGATCTAAATGTCCCAGGCCATACAGTTAGATGAAGTCCAAAGCAAATCTGATCCAATTCACTGTTGGGCATCTGTGGAGTCAAGACGAAGTCAAGAGCAAAGGTAGGTGAGATCACAGGCACAGCTTGTCAAGAAAACCGTAAGGCAGACACAAAATGCAGACTTGATGAACTTGGAAATTCCCAGTGTCTAAAATAGCTGGAATATAGAACACCTAGGGTTTGATGCCCTCCAGGGACAACCGTGAAACGTGGGAGACTGGCTCACCAAACATACAGGCATGTGCTTCAGAGCCACCAGCTTCAGTAAGACCTGGCACTGGAGCTCAGTTTTTGCTGCAGTCAGTCAGTGGCTGTGAGGCACACAACTGCATGCTTGACGGGAATGCTTGAGGAGCTACCCTGTTCCTAGAGCTCAGAAACCCCTTAGCTAACTCCATAAAAACATACACACAAGCACATATATTTCAGCACTGTGTTATGCCTTGAAAATCAAGGCTCAGGAAATGAAACAGCTTGTTTGTGATGGAGGATAATGGATGAAGAGAGAAAACACATATGAGGTGGCACTGTCTAACCTGGAACTATTCCTGGAGGAGTATTTGGCCTTTACTCAATACTGCAACTGATTGTTATAATATTTGGAAGTTTATTTATTTATTTGAGGATATAATTACTCAATTTCTAAAATGCCTGACTGGCCATTAGGCATATAGAGGATTGGGAAGAATTTTACCCTATTTTAGAGGGGAGGGAAGGGCCATTTGTATGTACATTTTGGGAGGGACACTCCAAAAAAGTAAAATATTTCAATATATGGACGCTTCCCTCAGCTGTTGGTTTTTATACCTTAAGAAAAAGTAGTTTCTGCTGAAGAGTTTTTAAGTCTTTCTCAGGCTGGCTATCAACTTTGGAAACATCCCGCATTGTAGATTTTTTTATCTTCTGTCTCACTTCATTGAGTCCTTTGTAGCCATTAACGAATCAGAAGCACATCACAATTTTATGAGAGTTAGGCTAGAGGGTGAATTTCATCTAACCAAGTGTAGATGTTTACATATGAGATGACCTGTTCAGAACTCCTTTGCAGTCAGTGGAGAGAAAGAATTGCGTTTATATCATGTAAATATACAAAATGGATAAGAAGAATTATATTCTAAATTGATTTCTTTAAACTAAGCAAACAACTGACAACAGTCTTCACTGATGGAATGGGTCAGAACTAGCTTTTCAGTGAAAACTGTTCAGGAAGAATACAAACCAGTTGTGATCTCCCTAAACAAAACAAAATAAAAAGAATAGATTCCCTTTAATATAAAGGAAAATTTCTTACATTAAGGGAAAATTGTTATCAATGTTTAGACCAGCTGTGTTGCCTATCACCTAATTAGTGAGGTTGTATACAGATATAACTGGTATAAACTCTGTCACTGTTTCAGGAGTGCATATTTCATATTGGAAGAATTTCAATTTCATACTGGAAAATGTTTTAGGTGTTCTTTTTTTTTTTTTTTCAAGTAATAAACAACCACACCGAATTTGAATTTACTGGTAATTAAATACTTTTTAAAAACAAGCTTTTGTTTTCATTGTTCTCCTGAATCCACTTTTCTGCTACTTATGGTATGCCACAGTGTTGACAGACTTTGTAAAAAATAATTTATTTGAACATGTAATTAAACATTAGCTTTCTGAGTCCCCACAAGGGGGCTGAATCCTGGTTGTTCAGACACTTTTTGGAGTACTAATTTTTGAGTACTTAAATTTGCAAGTTAATAATACTCTTTTAGCATAATGTGTGTGCAATTTCAAGAATGTTCTCAGCATTCATGTATTGTACATTAAGAAGGCCTTTTCTGAAGCAGATACTCTTTTGGACAGTAATTTATTATTACAGTACCTCAGAAGCTGTTTTTCAGAAATACAGAGCAATTTTAACAATGAATAATTTTTCATATTAATTCTTGTTTGACCATGTCCCTTTCAGTATGAAAAAGTATAATTACTTTATTTTTTCATGTGACCTAACCTCAGACTGTCTTTCTAAAATATTACTTTTAAAAGTGTGTATGTAATTTCTTTAAAATCTATTGTTAAGATGTTTCTTTAATGAGAATCTACATACAGAATTTATACTGTATGTTACTATCATTATATATCTAATTGGACAAGTGCAAGGAAATGGAAAATGGAATTTTTCTGTAAGCTGACAAAAAGCGTGTCTGTTTCCAGGTGTAAAGTATTTAACTGTATTAATCTGCAGCTGTATAATTGTATTGCTGAACCTACCAGATAGTGTTGCAGTCATTGATAATTAATCTTACAATTTAATTCTAAATCTCTGTATTTACTATTCCATTTTTTTTTTATTACGGCATGTTATATTTCCTCTTCAGAACAGTCTTAATGTAAGTAGTGCTTTTCACATAAGTACTCTACTCTGGAGTACAAAGAATAATATTCAGTAGTATCACAAAATGCTAAGGACGGGATTTATTTCACTTACCTTTAGTTTTCTAAAAGCTAGATTTGGCTTAAGCTAGATTGCGGGACTCTATAGAAGTGGGGCACCCTCTGAGACTGATTTGTCCTGCCTATGTCAGACATCTGGATTAAGTTGGGCAAATCACTATTTGGAGTTGTCTATTTTCTCTGCTGACTGCTGAGAGACCCTAGGTGATTATTTTACATCATTCACCTTTCCGACAGCGAAGGTTAGTTGAGATGAATCCTACCTCTAATTGTGGAAACCCAGATGGCAGGGAGAAAAAAAAGAAAAAAAAAAAAAAAAAAACCCAAAATATGAAACAGGAGAAAAAAAACAAAAATTGCTAAAATATATGTGTTGATTCTTGCATTTATCCAGGAAAGAGCAGACAAAAACTGTGTTTAAGGCTAGTGTGCAGTGTTCTGCGCTAGTCATGTCAAAGCCATGGAAAAGAAAACAGTGTTCCTCGTGTGTGTGGATGTGTGGAAAGGGACTGAACAGTTTAACACATGCTTATGCTTCCAAAATATATTTTGGATTGGACTCAAATTAAATTTAGTCAGGCCCAAACACCTGTTAAAGGCTGTAATGACACTGCCATATGGCAGGTCAGTTGCTGCACACATGCAGACACAAATGGGCTTATCTGGTCAACTCAAATAGTAATAATAGCCCAGACACCTCTCCAGGATCCAGCACACGCTTTCACACAGGAAATCCAGGAGCTTCATGTCTATGCTTTGCTGAGGTAACTAGCCTAGACATTTCTGGAAGCCTGTGATCTAGTCACATTTTACAACAGGGCAATTCCAGAGGGCTGTTGCTTACTGCCAACACTCTCTGGTGCAAAAACCCCACCGTCCGCCTCTCCACGTACACCTCCGCTTCTCCCCCAGCGTGCTACCAAGCACGGCAGCATGGTACCCAGGGTAATCCCACCTGCATGCTCACAAGGCCTGGAGTGGAAGAACAAGCACATCATGATTAATGGATCCTTGGGTCTCCTTTGTACTATTTAGGGTCTTTTAACAAGCCTAAAGGGAACACAGTAGGATGCTCTACAGCAGAGCTCCTGCTCTAGATGCCCATGTAAGGCATTGTAGGGTAATCTGAAAGAATTAAGAACTTGGCTTTTTCAGAAAAGGATCAGGTTCAACAGTGTTTGGTTTTGAGAAAAAATAAGATCACTAACAAATCTTGCTCTTCTTAGACCATAATTAAGTGCAAGCACAATAATAAAACTGCTTAAATATAGGGAGATTATTTAAAACCAGTTAATTCAGGATTTAGAAGTCATTTGCATTTCACAGACATGCCAAAAGCTCCAAAGACAGTCCTAATCTGGGGGATACTTTTATTGGTATTTTTATTAAGCTCTAAGAAAACACTGTATTTCAAAGAGAAATTAAGCTGTAGTGAAATTTGTTTACAACAGAATAATTTCAGTAGTTTTGCCTTGAACATATGGATATTAAAACAATCAAACAAAAAAAACTTATATCAGCAAGAATACATTTTTTTTTTTTCCTTCATGAAAAGCAAAAACCATTTGAAGATTTTTTTTGACATAAAAATTTCACCTGAAGGAAGCTCAACCATTGCTAACAGCTGTGAATGGACACAAATGCCTGTGTATAACACTTGAGATCCTGTTGCTCTAGGGTCCCTTGAACTGGCAGTGACTGCCGTGTGTGACTCTACACTCCAGTGGTGTTCATTACTGGCATTTTACTGCTTATTTCCGTGCTAAGTTCAATAGCAAATCACTGGTTCCATTAAAACCAAGCAAAGATGTGCTACTCACTCATGTTGCTTTCATTCTTTGCAGCAGATACTTATTAGTTTCTAGCTCCCTTACTTTCACTACAGAGCTGAAATTCTTGTAATTTCTTCTAGTTTGCTGAGGATTGGACAATTTGGGTGTCATTCATAAGGCCATATGTAGACTTCTCCATCTGAGCTGAAAATATGTACTCCCTGTTGTTAGTGGACAGAAGCTCTTTGGTCACAGTCCATCTCACCCTGAAGTAATTGTCCAAAATTGGTCAGATGAACCACAGCCTAGATTGCCTGTTTCTTTCTTTGATGCTAAAAGGCCCTAGGATGAGTGGTTCAGTGTTTGTTTGTTTAATTTCAGAAAACTAAAATTACATCATACACTTGCTACTAATTCTGCATCTCTTCCTCTGAACTCCAAGATGATTGGTCTCTGGTTTCAGCCTGGTTTTGTTTGTGCCAGACCCTGTTCAGAACAGATTGACAGCTGCTCTGCTTTAGTTGTTCATGTTTAACACAGTATTGATATATGAACACAGGTTTGGTTTCTTGTTCAAGAAAATCTAGTTGTTGGAACAGGTTGTTTCAGGTTGACTCAGACTCAGTTTTACGTCACAGTCCTAAATCTTATCCTTAAAAAGGATCTCCTTAAAAAGGATAAGGAATAAAAACGAACCTCTGTGGAGGAGGGTTCCTTGTACATCTGCCACCTGTTAAAAAATATTCTGTATTTGTATTATCTAGGAGGGCAGCATGAAGGAAATGCCTCTGTATGAGCAAAACAGCTGGTGCACTTAATGGCTGCACCATACACCCTTCAGGAATACTTGTTTTGGACTAGTTATAGTCTGAGGCCAAAGACTCTGCTCACATTAGCATCTGGAATACATCTGTAGACCTGGAATATATCTTCTGGTTTAATTTCATATAGAAGGAATATAGCTTGCATGCTCCAAGACTGCTATGTAATGCAAAGCAAGGCATGGTAAATGAGGACAATTGGGAAATTTGCTTCAGAAGCACACTTCTGGTGCAAAGTAAAACACTAATGTAGATGCATCCACTAATAAGTGTGATTAGGGCTTATTAGCATACAAGCTGTGCGCAGTTACCTGCAGTCAAGAAGACATATTTTTCAGCCGTAATTTAACAATGTAAAGGCCACAACCTTAATGGTGAAATGTTTTCTTATTCATTTCTCTATCTGTAGTAAAAAGTACATTAATGTAATATGGACTGTTTGCCTCTTGAAGTTATGTTATTGCATTGTCAGGAAACAAAACCTTTTTGTTAAGAAATCTGATTACATGTTTGAGTTATTGACCTTTTTTTTCCAAACACTTTTTTTTTTTTTTTTTTTTTTTAAGAAGATGCTCATTAAGATCTTTTGTCTACAAAACAAGTATGTTTTCCTATGCCATAGAGCAACCAAATTCTAATTGCTGGCTTCATTATACAGAAAAGTAGAAGTGTAACAATCAAGAGCCTTATTACACATACATAATTGAGTTTCATTGCAACTTATGAAAACATAAACTGTCTTAAACACACTTGCAGAAAATGTCGCATCATCAAATCAACACTTTTATTATACAAAAGTAATTGTGTTTAAAGACACCAAACATATGTTACATATACAAGACAAGAACCACAACAAAACAGAACTCTAATATCATTCAGAAGTCTTGACAGATCGCAGTTCTCCAAGAAATATTTTTGTTTCATTTTGTAAATTAATATGATATAAAGTTATAGTCAGTGGAACTAATAACAACAAAACATATTTCACTCTTATTTGGACAAAGTCATCTCAAATAGGACTCATTTGATAGAGAAGGTAGGATTAATTCAGAAGACATTTGCAGATGGTTTTATTACCTAATCTTGTGTCCATCTTAGCCAATGGAAATGAGCATTTACTGAGCATGATTCATTTTATTCTAAACCAGTTTTCAAAAAGTGAACAGACAAGTAACCGTCTAAAATAACTGTTTCTCTCTGGACAATTACATATAGATATCTGCATTGTAAAAGTCTCAGACTAGACGAAAACAATCCTACTTATATTAGTCCTCAAAGTGGATTACTAGCAGGATTTGAACTAGGACCTTCAGTCCAATCAAAGGTGAAGTTGTATTACTAGATTCTCTAGTTAGTAAGAAAATAAGTTGTGTATATTTTAAGCCATATCTCTTTACCTCATGTTCTATTATTCAATGCCATCTTAAGCTTTGGGATTCACCGTACAGTCAATCAATTTGTCAGCTAAGATGGGTAACCTTCAAACATATACCTTTGCCACTTGAGGTCTTATTTGCATTGATATAGGACCTAGAGCCTCCAATCATTGATCAGCCCAGATCAATGCCTGCCTGCAGGCGTTGTTCCTCACAACAAAGAGATGCTACTTGACTCAAAGCTTGCAGTTTGAGTTTGGACACATTTGAGATTTCTTTTCTGGAACGTGCAAGGAGCAGGTAGGAAAAGCTTTTGCAAGATTGTCTTCCTTCCGGTCATTGTGTTTATTCACTATAGCAAAGTGATTGACATGGAAATGAGCTTTCAGATATTAGATAGGTCTGGCTAATATAGAAGGGAAGGGAGCAGCACCCCCAAGCTCTCATGAGTGGAACAAAAATATACTTTAGCTCCTTTTCCTAAATGTAGGTTCCAGATGTTAATCTTCCTCTTACATGCGATGTGTCGCTTAGATCGCAGACATTATATGATATGTCATGATATATGATACAATTTGATGTGATTCATAAAAATCTTGTCTGTTGGAATGACAAGTTTCTCAGAAAGTTTAGGAGTATATGATCATCTTTGGCAAGCAAAGATTTCTCTAACATATAATTTTTTATTTCAAGTGAAAACTGCATTCTTCTCTCCTTCCTTCCTTCCTTCCTTTCTTCCTTCCTTCCTTCCTTTCTTTCTTCCTTCCTTCCTTCCTTCCTTCCTTCCTTCCTTCCTTCCTTCCTTCCTTGTCCTGAAGGTAAAACTCAAATTTGTTTTTCACTGTCCAGAAACATAACTCATCTATTAAAATCATGGGTTAATAGTTCAGTTCCCAGAGGAGAAGAGCTCAAAAAAGAAATCAGATTTATTCCCTTAATAAGATGAGTTCAGATAACAGGGATATTTTCTCAGCATGCTCCTTGTGGCCATTGAATCATACGGGTGATTTTAAGATTTGCTTTGCCCTTCTCAGCTGTGCAAGTGCTTGATGTTGGTTGAGGGCTTCTTACTGAAGAGCTTACTAGCCTGCAAAAGGCCATGCACAAGAGAGCCTGTAACTCTCCCTTCATGGAGTGCAATGTAGGCTTAGGCCAGTCGAAGGAGTAAAGTTGCCAAAGAGTTCCTGGCTCCCACTGCCCTTTTCCATTAATAAAACCCACTACTGAGCCGTTGGCTCTGGCTTCCTTTCCATTGTCATAAACCTGGAATCAAAGAACGTGACTGCTTTTATTGGCAAAACCTTCTCTCCATCGGTGACGTCAAAATGCAGGAGGCGGCTGAGGGTTCACAAGCAGCTCAATGCAGAGCAGCCTTTCTGGGTGAAAGGAACCTTCTGTCAATGCCTCTCCTGAGACACTTAGGTTTAAGGAAATGTTTGTATTGCTCGAGAAAAAGAGTTGGCTGGGTGTTTTTCTTTTGTGCTTAGGCACTCTGAAAGGAATTCCTGGGGGCACAATTATCTCACATATGGCAAGTCAGAAACAGAAAAAGAAAAAAAAGAGAGAGAGAGAGAAAGAAGGAAAAAAAGAAGGTCATTTGGATGCTTTGGCCCAGCACAGGAAAGGAGAAAATCCACCTTGGAGGATACAGCTTACTCAAGGAGAGCTGAAAGCCTGTGATCAAAGAAACAGGAAGTAGAGAACAAGCAGTGGTCCAGTTAAAATCATTGAAACAAATCCCAGCCTGTGCGAACTGTAGGAACAGGACATCAGGGCTGTAAATGAGATGGAAAGTGTATGTATGTCTATACAGTGAACCTCAGAGGACTATACCTTCTGCATCCCACCACTTGTCTGGAACAAGACATAGGAATTCAACAGGGAAAGAAGTTGCTAAAGGGCAGCCAGCCTTGTTTTACTTGAACCGCTACCTGTGCTGTTCACTACTAGCTGCTCAGCAGGATCCTAGTTAGAGCTTGTATGAAGCTGCACAAAATAGGACTTAACTGTTACAGAACCCCTGTGGCAAAGTTAAGAGGAAATTAAGCCCTATTCACAGAAGGGGAAAATGAAGCTTTACCCCCCAGCCAAACAGCCAGTTGCTGTCGGGAAGACAATCTACTGATCTTGCTCAGCCTCACAGGACATGTTGCCACTGGGAGGAAGCAAAGCAGAATCAAGAAAATGTATTTCTTCAGCCAAACAACCTGTGCAGGGCAGCAGTAGTGACGCAGATCTAGTTCCTACTGCATTAACCAACAGAAGCTGATTCTCTTTTCTAGGAAGAAGCTGTTTTGTCTTATTAAAATTCAAATATCCCATGACACCTGAGGAATATAAAACTTTTCCTTATCCCCCCCCATTTTTTTAATCCTGTTAAAGATTCTATTGGTTTTGTGATTAAGTAGTTGTCATAAATCGATTGACTAGATACTGTCACTAATACTTGCATCCATTCCTGAAGGATCACTTGACTGCTTCATAATGTCTTGCTTTCCTTATGTATGCCAGCCTTCTCAGGCATTTGAAGTCAAATCTGCCTCATGTCCAAACTGTTTGAACAGTTGTCCACACTTCAGAATTTATGCAAACTCTGGGGCTAGAAGAGAGAGGAAGAACCCCCAAACTTTAACAACCTTTCGCCTTTATCCAAAATATATATCCTCCTCTGTGTGATCAGCACTATTTGTTTTTTTTCCTAGAAGCACTGGAGGTTGATTGCGTGCCACACCACGCTGTGGGACTGGCAGTGTCAGACAGCTGCCATCAATACACAAATGGTTGGGGGACCATGTTCTGCCTGAACCAGTGTTTGCAGACTCGGTAGGATGACACATTTGTACCTGGCCCTCCGTGGACACATTTCTAGGGTGCATAAGACCAGCTGTGGAGAACTGCAGTATATGATAAGCCTTCCTCAACGTTAACTTTGAGAAAGGCCTCACAGCATGGTTTAGTTCATACTCAGAGCAGTAGGGGATAGATCACACCATCAGCTTCTAAAGTTTCCAACAGAGTTTATTAGATGTGGTTGGTGGGGAATTTGGCATCTGGTAGACTATTAGTTTCTCTGAGACTTTTTTGCCCTCTGACTGACAGCAAGGGCAAATAAATAGATACAGCAGGCATTTTATGTGTCTGCATTTTTTTTTTAATTCCTTACTTCATTGTTTGCATTCTTTTCATTATAAGGAACTGAAAATTACAGATTTTTGTATTTGCAGAAAATACGAGACAAACCGCTGACTCACCCACTACTGTGTCTGTTTAAAAAAGAAGAAAAATAGACTAGCTTGCACCCTCTAAAATTTAATCAAGGGCGCAACAGGCCAGCTGGAGTACATGTTCATGCTGGCTTCCCCATTTCCCTGGATCCCCCCATATTCTACTGCTGCGCATGCTATGGTGGAGTAAAGTGAGCCCAGCCTGCTTCTTCCCTGCATGCCCAGCATCACAGCTGGGCTAGCACTGGGAGGAAAGGAAAACTGCCCTTCCCTGAGGTCCTGTGTGACTCTGTGGGCAGCACAGGTTGCTCGGGGCTTGGGATTGAAGTGACTCAGGGGTCACATTCATCATGAGCTCTCAAGTGGAGTAACAGCAGTCATAATTCACCATACAGTTCTTGGTCAGCCATGCCATCATAAAGACCCGTGGAAAAGTCAGGTAGCCACACTTATTTCTGTAGCCTTCTTTTGTCTTATAGTGGAAATATTCTTGTTTTGTTTTGATCCATTTTAGGGAAAGTGAATATCTTGTACCCCTAATTTCCTTAGTAAAGGCTAGGAAACATATGCTGGTTATTTTTAGTAATAATTATCTGATTATCTTCATTTCAATCAATTAATCTCTGAATTGAGGAAAAAAAATCAGTGAGGGATTAAACTCAACATATAAATAATGAAAGTTGGACAAAGACAGTTCTGTCAACTGATTGATCTTCAGTGAAGGGCTCTTAACAGGAAATGCACGGTTTTGCATTGGAGTCTTTCTAGTTTGATTACCAAACCTGGGTACCAACCCCAGAAATGCACAGGCTGGCATAGATATATAACATTGTAATGGAGAATATAATTTGCCTAATATTTCTATAGCTTGTATCTCATTATAAATATAAGTTCCTTGCCTTCCAAGAGCAGCATCCCAGAAATCATAACATTTTATCCTCCGTGCAGCTACTATGTGCATGTATAAAGGTTGTACTGTTTGTTTTTCTGGCACAAGGCTAACTTTAAGATGAGATTACTTAATTGAAGAAAACATTTCCTGACATGTTGCAAATCAACATTTGAACCAAATCTTCTCCATTTGCTTAAGGAGAGGATGAGTGCACTCTAGCTTGTTTAATCCATGTGGAGCTCAATGAATTCTCTTTAACCACTGAGGCATTTGGTTGGTAAAACATAATGTAGCACAGTGTGAAGCAGCTTGCCATCAGTTAAACGGTTTGCCCAGTAAGATTGCTTTGATAATTATTTATGTCTTGCAGGGGGTCTTACGTAATTCCTTCAGATATGTGCTAGCTCCACACACAAAGCAACAGATCAATGCAGACGGTGAAACTAGTCCAGACAGTCCTGTTTTTTCTAAACGCCTATGAATGATTGTTGCTGAGTATGTTGTGTTTGGGTATATTTTAGTTTTGTTTATGTCATCTTTAGGGTTTTTCTAAGCATAACATTTGTTACTCACAAATAGTTTATGAGTACTCATATATAGTTCACGATTACTCACATCTCTTGGTAATAAAATTTCTAAAGTTCGAATTGTGTTATTATTATGTTGTTCTTGTTGACTAATTTTTGAAATCTCATCCATTCACCTTACCCACAGGGCAAAAAACAATAGCTACATAGATCTCAGTGAAGGACTGTGATTACTTGAATATGATTTTCCCGCTATTCAGCCATGCAAGCATCAAATGGCAACTGACAATACACATTATAATTTCAGCATTCACTTTGTATTTTCTTGTATTAGCTCTGAAACTTGTATGAATCCATGAGTCCTACAAAATGGGTACAGGTGCTTCATGATGTATGCAGAGGCTTTGCAAATCTGGAGGTTGACCACAGACAAGATAGACTTGGTTTCAGAACATGTTGCTAATAGCAGTATTTTCAATTCGTTAGGCTATCTACAGGCACCCAAACCCAGATTAAGACATCTACGTAAAGTATTTCATATTTAATTTCTAATACATATTTTGTTAGGGCTATACTACACATCAAGCATCTCTCAGCTTTTGGAACAAAAGATTTATTTATTTATTTATTAGCTATTTGAATGTAGAAGTGAATAATAACTTTACCTGATAGTTTTATATTGCTTAGTTCTTGCAGACCTGTACTTCCTGCCAGCTTTTGTGCACCTGGGCAGTTTGTGTGCACCCATATATGCACATGCATGCACACAAATCATTCAGAATATAGCCAGATGTACCTAGCTAAAGACTGAAGAAATTATTTTCTTGGAATTCTGAATAAAAAGAAAAAGAAAGGGAAGAAGGGATGGTTTGTATTGAAATGCCTTTCATCTTTTCATACGGCATCACTAGCAAAAAAAAAGCAATTCCTATATATTAAGTGAATAAAATGGCTTAAGAAATATTCAGATATTCTGGATGCAAGAGGGAAAAGGTAGTGATGTTACAAATGTGGTCCGTAATGCAAAGTGGTGGAGGTTTTGTCTTGTACTGTTTATTTCTCTTCCTTTCTAAACTTTACACTAGACCATTCATTTTCCTTAAGCATGCTTTACATTACATTAATTTCCTTGTGTTTTATTTTCCTTTCCTCCTTGATAATTCCATATAATTTCTGCAGCACAAGTTTAGAGCTAAGTTTACTGACAGAAACATTAAAATGTTTTACTGTGTGAACTCTCTGCACATAGAACCTGCTTTACCTGCACAAAGAACATGATTTATATGGTTTCCTCATCCAAATTCTATAAATCATTTCCATTGCATATTAAACCAAATCTAGCTCTCAGTAAGTTCGTTTACTAAAATGTCTTTAGTTCTCCTAATGCATGAACAATAATTCATTTTGAAATGGCTAATATCTATGTAAGTACTTTATAAACTAATCTACAACGTGAAATAATCATTCTCTAAGAGGCTGCAATGAAAGAAAAACCCAGTCCAGATATTTTACACAGGCATTAAAAGGAAGCTAGCAAAAAAATATTAGTTTTAAGTCTCTTATAACTGGAAGAAATATAATTATTATTGGCTTAAAATCTCCTAAAATACTTCAGACCATCCTCAGAAATCTATGCTTACACTTAGAAATATTGGATCTGCTAAAGTGTATCACAATCATATTTTTCTCTCCAGAGAACTAAAGATCTGATGTTTAAAAGAAAGTTAAGAACTTCCATCAGACCTCAGTTAGTTGAATATTTCCTTAAATAAAGAAGGTGGTCTTTTCCCCAGCTTCTGTATTGATCATCTGGCCACAGGATTTTAAAATTTCCAGAGCTCAGTATAATGAAATTCAGGTAACATGTCAAAAACCAGCTAAACAAAGGCCTGTTTCACAGACACTATAATTTAGTGGCAAATCCGTGGCAGGGCAGGTCTGAGGAACAACGCAGGAAGCATCTCCAAAAGAGCAGGCAAACTAGTGGGAGAGAGTGAAGATCATTCACAATGACTCAGATGCAAGTTCTGGCTCAGAAGGTCCCCCAAATGCTGGTAACCACCACGTGAAGGATGCCAGAGGAGGATCACTTTATCCTTGTCCTGTTTTTCAGCTAATTCTCTCAGCATTGGCTTCCAATCACCTGAACAGACAGGCTCCTCAGGCACACAGACCTGTGGCTTGATTCACTATTGCGGTTCTCCTGTTTACGTATCTAAAAAGAAAAATGCTCTCGACAATTTCCCTCCTACTCATAGCTGCGTAACATTTCTGTGGTAACCAGAGCAATAATTTGCAAAGATGAGTTGTTTTAGGAGACTGTACTTGCAGCTGTTTCTGATGCAGTATGTGTTTAATACTTCTTTGTTTCTTGTTTTTCGTTATTTTTTTTGCATTTTTTGGTCTTTGTTTCTTAATTTGCTGTCTTGGTATTGGCTAATCTGATTCTTCTGCATGTCTTGCATGCCTGCCTTGTTGAAGGCATATTTTCCTTGCCTTCCTGGTATTAAGCCGACCTACATTCATTGGTGGCTCCACTCAGAAAAGTTGGCTCCACTCCTATTTAGTAACAATCCCAAGAGGCTGCTAGGCTAGAGTCTGTAGGACTCCCAATTTCTCTCTGCAATGGTGACAGATTAAAACACAAAAGAGAGTAAGAACTGCATATTCCACCAACTCCACATCAACTCCCAGCAAGTGGTGGGGAATCTTGCATTTGGAAATTGTTGGTTTATTGCATGCTGTCATAGTCTAGTAATCAGGCCACAGGAATAAAGAACAGAAATGTCAAGTACAATCATTGATATTCTACCTCTGCTGTAATTGTAATATGGGTATAAATTAATCTAAATCCTGTGGTATTTTGGAGATTCACTAGTTAATTAGAAAACAAAAAATATTAGTTGGTTATAAAACCCTTTCTCTCCTTGTTGTGTGAAAAGCAAAATAATACAAAGCCCATGAGAATCTTTGAATTTTAGACACATTTATTCTCACTTTTCACATGGCCCACATTTGCTAACTTTAAGATATATCAGTGATTTTAAAGTACATTTCTTACTTTTAATTATGATGCGAATCATTTGCACAAATACATCAGCAAGCTGAAAAATCAAACCCAGATATTGACAACAATGTATTGATTAGAAGAGGCACACACATGATACTCAATATAACTCCCATGTAGTCAAGCAGTTATTGTTGAGCAGGTTTATCATGGTTATGCAGTAGTAGAATTTTTTTTTTAAATTGCTTTTTCATCTTGTAAAATATTGCAACTCCATCTATCACCTTATCCATGCTTTTGCAAGACAGCCTTTATATTTTCCAGGGCATTACTGAAAGAAAAATTATGCTTGCTTTCTTCCATTTTTCCTCCAAGTTATTCATATTTTTATTCCTTTGTAGGTTTGACACACAGAAAACCATTGAATATTCTAGCAGCAGCTCTTAACTTTCTGCAGTGCCCCAAGAACCCTCATCTTTCATTGGGGTTTAGAGTTTTCATCCTTCAGCTAGGTTAAGGCTGGCATTTGCAAAAATACCATAGAAACTAATTTTTATCCAAAATCTGCTGCAATTACATTTTCTGTCTGCAATCTATAGTTAACCTTCCCTCTCCTCTCTCTCTGTAGCAGCTCATCCTAACCAGTTAGTTCTAAGGCAAGAGTGACAATACCAACTACCTGACTGTTGCTTTCTCTTCTAGCAGGCCAAATGGGTTGCATGCCTTCCAGCCCATCTGTGTTTCAGGACAATCCACAGTAATTGCAAGGGTGATCAAGCTAAGTTTTGGGGATCTTTGTTTGTTTTCCAGTAATGCTTTGCATGAGGCTCTTGCTATATAAAGCCCTAGCTGCAGGGAAAATAATAAACTTCACATTCAGGAAACAAAAAGACATTTGTCTGGTTGTTTAGATGAGCATATGTAAAACGTTAGAAACAACAATAAACTACACCTGTGGCAACATGCTACAGAGCAGATGGGTACCCCAGTTGCAATATTAGAGGCAATGGCACATGTTACTGCTAAAGGTCTGGAATCCAAGCACAAAGGTTCCTTTCTGATTTTGCCAGGTTCTTCCATTTCTCATGGTGTTGCTGAAAGGCCTGTCTATTATAGCATGAAGTAGCTGAAGCAAAGTCAAGTTTTGCAACAGCATACATAAAAACTGTAGAAAAAGCTGTAGATTTTAATTTAGAAATGTGCCCTTTTTAGTAGGCAGTTTCTCTTGACTCTTTCAAAGTAAACAGAAGGGAGGAATAAAACTTTCTTAAAATTACACCTAGTAAAGAAAGAGGATGTGTGCATCACTAAACTGTCCAAAACCACCAGTTACCACTAGAACGCTAGTGCTGCTACAGCCACCAATCCAATTTAGTTAAACTTATTTTAATTCCCTTGTCATATATTCACTGCTGTAAACAGCTTGTCCCTGTGATTCAGTAACGAGACCGGAGACCTTAGTGCCCAGTAGAAATCTTCCAGTTCACTGAGATATTGGCATTGCCTTATCAGAGATTTATGTTTATAGCTTTCTTCATTTTAACTTGGTTTGTAGGCAGGATAATCATTAACGTTTCTCTGTTCAGAATACACTGCCATTCTGTTTGTGTATTGTGTGTTTATGCAAGTTCAAGATGCTAATCAGTAATTTCAGGCCCGTAACTAGGGCTGGTTATTAGTGAGTACAGAGAAGGAGAGCAAGAAGAAAGGGCACTTCTTTCATACTGATGAAATATGATTTTCTAACAACTCCTTTTGGTTGTTTTCTTTTGTTAATTCATAAAAAGAAAAGAAAAAAAAAAAGCACCCAATTTTCTGAGATGGAAAAAGAGGACCATCTCTTGTATTTTTGTTTATTCTTGCTCCAACAGCTTCACTTTCATGCTCCATCTTTGTGTTAGATTGACCAGCACTTCCTAAAAACACGATGTAAGGCGTCTTGCTTAGAATTTTCTGATAGCAATCATCAGCTGGCTGAAGTGCAAGTTAAAAAGCCATGCCAAGCTGGAGGGAATTATATGGACAGACTCAGTCTTACGGGAGGGGAGGAAGCTGGGTTCCTGCACTCGGGATAAGAGGAGGATTTGCTGCAGGTGCTGCATTCACCCAGCACAGTCCTTGCTCTCCATCCAGCGAGGGGTGTTGGTCTTGTCGCCACAACTAACTGGGGAGATGTGGGAAAAAAAGGGAAGATATATTTATTTATGAATTGATGCATTCTCATGCATCTTTTTTTTTTTTTTTTTTTTTTTAAACAGGCGTAGCCTTTCCAAACACTCCTTACTACCCAAAACAATGTTGCAATGTTGCTAAGGGTGGGGTTTGGGGGGAGATGAATGGAATACCGAAAAATTTTCTGAAACACTTCTAAATAAGTAGCACTTCAAGTTTTTAATTTAATCTTGTATTTTTAAGATTGCTTTTCTTTTTGCAGAGAGAGAAGGAAAGAAGGAAAGGAAAGTAGGCAAAATCCCCAGATCAAAGAATTTTTCTCCCTTTCTCTCCTGCATCCGCTTGCAGAACAGTGCACAATGCAGAGAAGAGGTGATCAGCTGAACCTTTTGTTGCATGGCTGTTTCAGAACTGCAGGCATCTATTCAAACTCTATAGAAGCCATGAACAAATAAAATGATTTTTAGCACTTCTCTTTCCCTCGTTATGTGGTCTGGTGGATATTTAAATAAGTAGAGGCCTTGTCTGTCTTGATTTGAAAGGCTTTTATACCATGTGCTTGATATATGTAAGGAAATGTAAAGCTTTGAGATGAGGTAATGACAAATGTCTGGGAGAGAATGGATAGGTCAGTAGGGCAGATTTTCTCTTTCTTCCAGCTTGCTGCCTTGAATCCAGGTGAGTCTGAAAAGGATAAAAATGCTAGTTTTTCAGTGGTCTATATAAAACAAAGATATTTGATATTAGGGTCAAATGAAGTGCAAGTTGATATGGAAAAATTCAGGGAAGAAATATCCAGAATAAAAAGTGATTAAATTTGCTCCAGAATAAAACATGACTAAAGTTACTCCAAACTCCTCTATTGAGACTTAGGCTGCCATGACTGTGCTTGAAAGAGTACAAATGAGTAGCTAGTTCCTTCGTGTTTATTATCTATGTTTCTTTGAGAACACATCCGTGGGAAATTTCTTTTATCATTTTGACCCACTCTTAAACAAAAAATTCTGTTTTCTCTAAGAGCATAAAAGCAGAAGGGGAGATTCAGGGAGATTCAGTGCACCACTTGCCCTCTTCTTGGAAATATGAAAAAATCTAGGGGGCCAGGTGCTTT
>JAYECN010702787.1:0-48249 GCA_035222435.1 Microcambeva ribeirae
TCCTGGTGTCTGGGGTTATTCCTCCCCAGGTGCAGGACGCTGCCCTTGTCCTTGTTGAACCTCATGAGGTTCCTCTCCAGCCTGTCCAGGTCCCTCTGAATGGCAGCGCAGCCCTCTGGAGCATCAGCCACTCCACCCAGTTTGGTATCAGAACATTTTAAGCCCATCTCACAGGAGCAGCCACTTTCAGTGAAGTTACTCAATGCATGCTGAAAATAAATAAGCACTCGCCTGCTTTTCTAGACCAGGTCTTAAAACTGGAGTAAGGATCACACAGGGAAAGCAGATCTAAGGAAGCCTTGCTGATCTTCTTTCACAGATAGGAAACTTCAGTAGCAACAGATGCTTCACTAGCATTTTTTTAAAAGGATTAAAGACCTTTTATTAAAATAATGATCACCTCTCTCTTTAGTTTTATCAAGATAACATCAGGAAAATTTAAATTAGACAAGATTGTCTACATAGAAAAGACGAAGCATATAAAAGCATGGTCAGGGATGGTAATGGAATATTGCTTTTTTTTCTGGAATAAAAATTAACAAAATTGGTTGATAAATATGAGTAGTTTTTCTACTGATTCTAACCTTGGAATTAACTGCAGGGTGGAGGTGAGACTGCATAGTCAATAAGTATAATGTGCTTTCCATTAGTCTTCTAGGGCAATCTTTTGTTCCGGAGTTAGGGATATCGGCTTCTCGGTTAAATAGGATGCAGATACTGACAGACTGCCCTAATGTGCATACATGACATGTCGCACTCAAACACTATTTAGTCAACTTCCATGTAGAGTCTATTACTTATTCTCAGAAAAGCATCTATTTCTAGTGATGCTTGCAGTGCTATTCTAATATTAACTCTCTCTGTAAAAATATAGACAGTCTTTTAATGCAGGGAAATTTTATGATGTGTTTTATGACCTGGATATCAAAAATACTCTGGTGCAGCATTTGAACATCCATCCATTGAAATGTAAAAATGTATAATATGGAGTGACCTTAAAAAAAAAAAAAAATAGGGTGAAGTCATCATATTCTTGCTTCTTTTCTACTCTTCACATCTCAGAAAGGTATGCGAATTTCCTGTTCATCCTGAATAAGTAGGAGAGGCTCCTGACAGAAGTAGGGTATTTTACAGATTTGAAAATCACCCAGCTGAAGAGACTTTAATCCCCAGCCTACACAATGTAACTCTTATAGGACACAAGTTACAGCTACGGGCACGTTAGCGAACGCTAACCGGAGCCCTTAGAGGCTGTACGGGCAGCAGCATTGGTGTTTATTTCCTGCCAGCAGCAGCCTTCCAGCTGCAGGGATAAAGTGGGAGAAGAAGAGCGCCTTTACCTGCTTGGTACAATAGATACAGATCAGGCTCGGCCCAAATCCGGGCACCACAGAGATTTAGCATTAGGGAGGTTTGCTATAAGGGGGTTTGGACCCAAAACTTTCATTTTGTTTCCAATCTTCCCAATGGGCATTAAAAAAAAAATAAAAAAGATCAGAACACTCCAGGCATTTTGATATTCAAAAGTCCAACTCTGATCTTTATGACCACCTGTAGCCAGAATATTTTTAATGTACTTGTCTGAAGCAATGTACAATTACAGCTTTCCTGAGGAAAGCTTTGCTTTAAAGACACCAAATGAGGCTTCCCACATAAACTGATGACACACTTAACCTTGTGGATAGTCACGTTTCAGATAGTCTAGGTTTTCCTTGGGCACAACAGTATTTCAAAGCTTTTGGATCTACAAAAGACGACGTTACCTGGCCAAGAGTTTATCAGAGAGCCAGAACAGCTTATTTTGACAATACCCGCACACACGAATTGATTTATTGCTGGTAGTGCTTTGTTTTATTTTGCCTATAGCAAACAACAGAGTGCTAGATGACTTCTTGATATATAGATAGCTCTGGGGACTCATTTTGCCTTTTTCCTCGTCAGGAGAGTTAACTCTTTACTGCTCAATATGCTGGGTTTGCTGCCAAACAGAACATTAAACATTAGGTTTAAAAAGTATATACCTGAGGGGGAAAAAGCTGAGAAAGATAAATGTGTTTTAATAGTCTAATAGGAGTCCCATGAGTCCTAAAAAATAAGTGTCATTATTTTCCTGAAAATAAGAGAAAAGCAGGATATGCAGCATTCATTACTGAATTTTACCCAGTTTATTCAGCCCATTTTAACTAGAACAGGATGCTATGGCTAAATTCATAACTTTTTAAAAGGTCTTTCCACTGCAGGCAAACATATTTTTTCCTGACATCAGAGGTAGCCCTGAAAATGAACAGCTCTCACAGGAGACTTTTTGAGGGCTTCACTAGGGCACGGGGATGAACATTGTGCTGTCACCATCCACGTGTGACATGCACGTGTGGACAGGGCTGACTTGCCGTTTGCTACCTCAGAATTTATACCAGCTAGTGTGCGCAGGAATTCAGCATTTAAATACTTGTTGGTCTGCTCTAATCATCTCTTGAAAGAAACACACTTAGAAATAATGAAAAAATGAAGTTGTTATTTAAGTAAGAGTTTCGATTAAAAGAGAAAAACTTGGAAGCCCTTCAAACCGTGGCACAATCCAACGGCTATGTAAATAAAATGCTGAGGGCTGCTCCAAGCCATTCAAGTGAAGATATTCTCCTTGCAATACATCCAAGCCTTTTGAAATAAGGTTGCGACTGTTTAGCAACCAAAGTTGTTCATTCAAAGAGCCAGATGCGAAAACTCCATCAAAGCAGAAAACACAGGGCTCCTTTCTTCCCGGGTGTCTCTGCAGAATGGATGCTTTCTTTGGAGCGCTCAGGAAGTTGCCGCGCTGCCCTCTGTCAGCTCGCAACCGCGGAGCGAGCGTCAGGAAGCGCACAAAAATGAGCTGACTATTCCCCCACAGAGCCAGCGCCAACGCTTACACCAAGTCGGCTCTCAACCTTCCAGAACTCCCTGCCAGCCCCCTGAGACTTGTGAAGCAGGCAGTGTCTCTTGGGGTTGCTTTTCTGCTTGGCTTGCCTACAAAAAAAAAAAAAGAAAAGAAAAAAAAATGAGAGAGAGATAAACATACCTTGTTCAGTCTTCCCTTTTGCTATCTCTCACAACTAAAAAATGTAGCATCTTCACAGGAGGAAATGAAAATAAATACCCTCCTTTTCAGCTGCCTCTTTGGTCTGGCCTAGACCACCTCATGAGTTAAGCAACAGAAGAACCGGTGGTCCTGTAGATGTCAGTGGTGAAAATTATGCAATTAATTAGCTATAATTAAGCAATTTTATTTTGACAGCCACCATTCATTCTGAGCTAAGAGCTGAAGGGTTGATTCTATGACAGTGTGGTTTACAGCACTGTGAATATGCAGCAGCTCTTTAATATTATTTACTATATAGGAAATCATACGAGCAACAAAGAACATTTTGTCTGACATTTCTCACTGAAGCGGAGCATCTCAGTTTTGCAAGAATAAAAGTTACAGGATTTCTGCCAAAATTTCTGCAATTAAAACATTCTTAAGCAAAACAACAGCAGCTCTCTAGCAAGAACCCTAAGCACTCAGTTATATTTGCAAACTGTAGAAAGTGTCAATAATTAGTATGCCAAAAGAACACATCCCATGTTAAAAAAAAAGAAAAGAAATGCAAAAGCTACACAATTATAGCATAGCTGCAATTTAATTGGAGTCATTGAACCTGTAGAACCAGAGGAGTCCCTTCCTAACTTCCTTTATTCCTTTCTGTCCTAGAAAGGATGAGGAAAGATCTTTCAAACATATGGAGCCTTTATAATTTATAGCTGCTTGACAAAAAATGCATGCCTTTGATGATTCCCACCCTGCTCCATCAACTTTTTTTCCTATTGTAGAAAAGTGTTTTATATATATGCTTATTAAATATATATATTTATTTTGCTAGCATATCGAGCAAATTACACCTTAGGCATAAACAAATAAAAATGAAGGACTCTGCCAATTTTTTTTTCTTAGATGACATTAAAAAAATCCAGAGGGGAAGGCAATTGCCATTAGTTTTCTTTAAAGAGCTGCCATCAGGGCGATCCTTCCCAGGCCACAGTAGCATCTCCAGACTTCTGGATGAAGTATATGGCCCTTTCTGTCCTGAGAAAATAGAATCCTGGAATCATTATGGTTGGAAAGGACCTTCAAGATCATCGAGTCCAGCCACAAACCCTTCAACACCCTGCCTGCTAAACCGTGTCCCTAAGCACCTCATCCACACGGATCTTCAACACTGCCAGGGACGGTGACTCCACCACTTCCCTGGGCAGCCTGTTCCAAGGCTTCACCACTCTTGCCATGTAGAAACTTCCTAATGTCTGACCTGAACCTCCCCTGGCGCAACTTGGGGCCATTTCCTCTTGCACTATTGGTAGTTATTTTGAAGAGAAGATTGACCCCTGTCTCACTATGACCTCCTTTCAGGTAGTTGTAGAGAGTGATAAGGTCTCCCCTGAGCCTCCTCTTCTCCAGACTAAACAACCCCAGCTCCCTCGCCACTCCCCATGAGGTCTGCGCTCCAGCCCCTTCTCCAGCTTTGTTGCCCTTCTCTGGACAGGCTCCAGCACCTCAATACTCGCTGACAAGTCAATCTCTGAGGATACAGTTGGTCCTATCAAGGAGGAGGCAGGGAAAAATAGGCTTTCCTCAGGAATCCCACTCATTCCTCATAACCTGCTCAACACAGCAGAGGCCGCAGAATTGCAGGTTAGGCATATTCTTGCTTTCAGATGGGTAAAACAGACTGAAAATAATGTCAGGAAGTTGAATGTGAGTCCTTTTATGCATTCAAATGAATAGGCTTAGGGTAGCTGGTATTGCTTTTCCAGAGAATTTAAGAAGGTCTGGAGGCATTAAAATCCAGTTATAGAAAAAACCACTTGCCTGCCTCTCTCAAACACAAAATCAATTATTTGATGTATTTCAGGAATACGCTGGGAAGTTAAAATTAGGGGTCAGGAAGACATTTTTTTTTTTTTTTTCTATTGATTAAAGTGTCTAGAAACAGTAAATGATTTGATAGGGAGAATCATCCCAAGATGATCTTCCTTGAAGGTATCAGATCAGCTGTGGTGAGTGTTCTGCAGCTGGGAGAGATTCTTCAAAAGTACCTTCTACCTTCACGCCTACCTTCACGCTTTCCTTTCCAGAAAGTTATGCAATGATTTAATTAGCACAATGAAGTGATGGTGTTCAGATCTGAGGTAGGCGGAAGAAAAAGTCTTTCAGATCAAATATGGACCAAGATTTGAGCTTCATTCTACCAAATTCTCAAACCAATTGCAGGCCTACATGAAGGAAATTCCCTGTATTTGAGATGTACTGTGTTGATTTCTGTCATCTCGGCCCAACTGCACTCAGCAAATAAGAGCATGAATAATAAGATATGAATTAGAAATAGAAATAGATTAGATGTTAGAAATAGATTTTTATCAAAATAGAAGGACTGTCATCAAAACCATTACAACATGGCTGTGTCTCCAGATGAGATTCTCATGTTCTACCAGTCCAGAACTCTGTGGGTTGAAATGAAAATCATGTCTACAACATACTGAATCCTGAATAGCTAAATTTAACTGAAATAAAAAAATATAAATAAATAAATAAATCTGAACTGCTTTTTCATTTAGGGACATCTAGTTCATTTACCTCTGTCCCACCCCACACTTCAATATTTGACAATGTGCTAATGGTGTAAGTGTTGAGTCGTGAAGCAGATGTTATCCAAAGAGTCTACACAAATAAATTAAGCTCACACCTTTTCCCCAAGCAACTGGGCCTTTTCTCATGTTCCTCATTTTGGTGTCTTCCCTACACACTTCAAAAGTTACTGTAAGGCAGCTGAATCCTGGACTGCGACAGGAAATTTCTTATCTTCTAGTGTTGCAATGTTTAAATAGATAAATGATTTTAAAAAGTCCCTGTTTAAACACTATACAAAAGCTAAATGAGTGAAATAGCATTGCAAGATGCTTTGCATCTTGTTAGTAGTTGAACTTTGAAATGTGGAAGTGCTTATGGCATTGGATAATGGCATTGGTTAGTTTTAACTAACACATAAGTAAGCACAAAAAAGTGCACTGAAAAAAAAGATTCATTGCCTGTTTTCCGTCTTGTCAGTCTTGATAAAGAAAAATCAACAACAGAAAAGTTAATCTATTTTTTTTCTAACATGCATAAAAGATCATACCTGTCATATGTTTGTTATTCAAAACTGGGAGTGCTAAGAACTTGACCAGGAGATATCCATCAAGCACAGACGGGACCAAGCCAGACCACCGGCTGGACAGGCTCTCCCCCACAAGTTGACTAGAGGCATCACGTTTTTCCAGGGAAAACAGGAGCTTAAAGACAAAAAAGTGTCTCACAACTTTTATAATTTCCTGTCTGAGAGCGAGGAGAACAACACACTTTCCACGGCAACCGCAGCCTCTAGAAACGCTCTGACCAGCGCTTCCTCGCCGGGCTGCCGGCGGCTGATAGTGCGGAGGGGCCAGGCTGTTCCCCTGTGGATGCGGAGGAGAAGGGACCGAAGATATTGCCGAGCTGCCGTCCCAGAGAGCAAAAGTGGCGAGTGAAACGCGTGATGCTTGGCCTTGCTTCTGCGAAAGAAGCGTGGAATACTACAGAAGCCCCACACTCATGCACGTCACCAACCACCCAGTGAGAAAGCCAAGCATCACCTGAGTGGGATGCAGCACAGGAATAGAAGAACTGAGATATCTGGGAAGAGAGTCGCAAAGAGATTCAGTTGACGAGCAGGATTAACAGGATGCGTTTATTTTGTGAACCAGCCAAGCTGTTGAACCAGCAAAGGCCAAGGGAGCACCGCTGCTTAACCTGCCTACCCACTTTTGAGAACTCCAAGGAGCCCCTCTCTGAATCTCAAACACAACTGGAAAAAACATCAGATCTTGTGTCCAAGGGTGTTCAGGTCTCCCAGTCCCAAGTTTGCTTGAACCACCAGGAAATCCTTTCTGGCAGTATAAAGTTATCTAGTTCCCATACTTAAACCCCAGGGATACAACAGTTTATTTTTTGTTTTAACTCTTACCATAGAGAAAGAAGGCAGACTGGATTGACTAGTGTAGTTCTAGAGACAAACTCAAATTAAGACAATCATCTAGACAAACTCAAATTAACAGTGTTCTTACCACTGATAATCCACATCCATTTGAGGTATTGATTCTCCAAAATAAATGTTCCAAAAACCTGCAGAATTGAAGGCAGAGCAGAGACAGGAAGTTAGCCTAAAGTAAATTGTCCTCCAGCCTGTCATGCATAGGGTTAGATTTTGATTTTTTAAGCTAGTCTTTGAAATATATGCATGGAAATATGGTACTCCCTCACATGTAAACACAAGTCCACAGAGCCACATCACAAAATATCAAACACTGCAGAAAAGCTCACACAAACACTGCAGGAAATGACTATTTTTACCAGGAAAGCACGGTGCTAGTCCAGCCAGGACTTTCAGACCTCCAGTGCTTGCAGTGCGCTGGCATCATGCAGGCCCCCAGTAAAAACACATTAACGGGTCCTGAGCTGAAGAAATACACTCCCTGCTTTCCTAATATTTGGCATTCATTCCTCACAGCTCAACAGTGCCTTGGAGCCTGTGGCAGTCGCTAGCACACCCGTGTGCTGGGCACGGTGCAAACCCAACCAGACGGTGACCTGAGCCACAACTCGGGCAGAGGGGAGGCAAGAAAAGCACGGCGGTGAGGATCACCTCTTGCCTGCCCTAGGAACACGGAGGAATTCTCCCTCATCCGCCTCGGGGGCTCGGCGCGGTGCCGAATGACCCATCGCAGTGCCGGCACCCTCGTGCACGTGCACAGACCCTCAGCTGATGACGATTCTCTTCACGCTCACCTTTGCATACCAGTTTGCTGGTTGCAAAGAGGACAGGATAATTTGCATTCTCTGACCAACATCCCTGAAGTTGCTGCAAAATTCTTGCATTCTTTTTCCCCCCCAGTAAAATACCAGAGTATCAGTAACGTACAATGGTGCTAATGTGAAAAAGAGATGCCTCCAAAAATGAAAAGCAGCATTCAAATTAAGGGGAACTCCCAGGAAATGAAGGAGCCAGTGTATTTCTTTCCAATCAAGTTAAAGTTTAATGAGAAGGACCATAAACAGAGAACATGAGGACTCATGCACGGTTGGTGTAGAATTAGCTGACTGTCTGCTGCAAAAGCTCAAAGAGTAAACAAACTCCCCTAAGGAGCTCTTGGATGCTTTTAATCACCTACAACCAGCTACCAACTAGCTGCTGTTCACTATTTCCCTACTTATGCTCCTAATGGAAGTATACGCAATTTATTTTCTAAATAAAGTATTTTCTGTACCCAAATGGTAAACAAATCCCTGATCAAATGCAGCAATAGCAAACCCAGCTGGTTTGCATCTATGCAACTGAGCCTTGAGTCCTATAATCACACGTTGTAAAAGCACCGCGCAAGGCTTGGGCTAATGACCCCCATCCTGACAACAGACAAGGTTAGTAATTGCCGCCAAACGAGGGAGCTGATTTACCTCCTATCGCCACCTGAGGTGGGCTGCAACGCCTGAAGGTGCTGACTCTCCCAAGCAGGAGTGAACTGAACTCTCCAGCCCTTTCCACGGTATTTTGTGTTTACCCCTCTAAAAGCAGCGTGGATTTTTGTTTGCTGTATAGCTCGTGGCCGTTCTCCCTTCGTGGGAAGCGAGGAGCTGGCGAGGCCCGAAGGAGAACGCGAGGAAACTCTCTAACCCCCAGCTGCTGAGTATTTCCCATGTTGATGAGGTCCAAATAATTTTGTTGCTCAGGATTGATTTTGGTTGATTTCTAGCCCTGCAGTAGATTAGATGGTGTCCGCTTATGCAGACACATAGGAGAAATACTTTTAAAAGTAATTCCAGCATACCCAAAGCCCAGTAGCAGTCAAAAGGATATAGGGGGTATTTAGAGTTAACGTTCTGTGCTGCTAGGGAGAAAACTAAAGAGAAAACCAGGCAGCAGCAGGATGCCACTACATAAACCTATGTTTTCCCCTAATCTGAAATGGGATCTGTTCCCTCCTCTCAGAAACAGCATACTAGAATTTGAAAAGCTTCGGAGAAGGACGAGGATAAAACAGTTAACGCTTGGAAAAAAAAAAAAAACAAAAACAAAAACATATTCTCCAAGTCTAAAGATACCTGAGGGAAACACGGGAGTCTGCGGAGAGTGTCCAGGGATCGGACCACTATCCCCAGGCTCTGCTAGCGTGATGACGATGCAGGATGAGGTCCAAGAAAGGAGCCAAACTCAGAGCAAAGGTGGGCGGTTCTTCACCCACCAGGCAGTGCCTCTGTGGAGCTCCTTCCCCCAGACGCAGCAGCCACCAAAAGCTTATATACGGTCACAGGGAGACTGGAAGGGTTCACGGAAGTCAACTGAAGATTAGTAAACACAGAAACATGTCGTCCAGCTCCAGAAGTCCCCAAGCTGGAACTGGCTGGAGGCTGGGAGTGCTAAGGGAAGCATCGCTACTTACGCCCCTTGTTCCTGCTTTTCCTCCGGAGGAGAGGACACTGAGCTCCAGGAGTCGTTACTCTGTGCCAGCTTTTGAAGGTGATGGCTAAACTTGCATTTGTTGCAGAAGTTCTGGACTTCAACCCCTTCAATTTCCTCAGGAAGGCCAGTCAATGTAACTTAGGGAGGCTACGTTTCTAAAGCCAAACCTACAAAAAGGTCTGGCCTGCAGCTTGCAAAGCAAACGCAACCACCATCTTCTTACTTCAACCTATTGGAAGAAATCGGAAGAGAGAGCCAGAGTCTCCGGGGGTAGCAAGGGGCCAGATGTCTCCTCGGGACCTCTCCTCTCCTTGGCGCTGGCTGAGGCCAGGGAGGAAATGGGCTTTCCTGTCTCATCTCAACGATTCCATCCAGTGGGATTACAGGCCAAGTTGTGCTCTCGGTAACATCTCATAATCCTGATGGTTGTCAGATGGGTTGTCTCCTATTATAAAAAAAAAAAAAAAAAAAGGAAAAAAACGAACACACATCAGATTTTTAAGTGCATTTGCATAAGAAATGCTTTGCTCCGCACAGTCTTCTGTGATGCCTGTTACAGTTGCTCTTTTCCAAAGGCCGGACTTGAGCAAACACAGGAGCAGCCTCCACATTGCCGTACCGCCACGAGTGAAAGTGCCACCGAGGGCTGCAACCTGGCAGCTCCCGAGGGAGCCTGAAAGCTCAGGCGTGCGCTGGGAAGAGCTGCCTCATCCGCCAGGGAGCCCTACGCAAAATGGACCTCTGAAACCACAGCCACTGAGCCATTCTGCCACCCCAAGCCTCCCTCGGGCAAAGCTTTTTTTTTGACACGGGAGCTGGGATTTAGCAGGGGGAGGGCAGGCAGAGGAACTGCTGAGCCTCAGTTCTGGTTGTCTGAGCAAGGAGCAGCGCTGCTGACACCCTGACGGGACAAGTTTCCCTGCCCTGCCTGCTCCTGTGTCGTGGGAACCAGCTGTGCAAAGGAGCTGTTTTGCTCGGATCCTTCTCTGCAGTTGCTTGGAGTGTCTCTTATTTACTTTGGTGGATACGGCAGCGAAGTGCCAGCCTTGCACGCACGGCACGGAGCGCGCAGCTTCACTTGATCCCTACTGGGGAAAAAAAAAAAAAAGAGCTCCGAGGGATGATCTAGACATTAAAAAGTGAAACCTTTCCCAGCGCTCTGGCTAGGTTGCTCCAAAACCCTCGGAAAACAGGAGCGAGGATGTGCGCAGGCAGGCCCGGAGCGCTCCAGGTGCCGAGGGCGCTGCCAGCCGCACTCCTTGCCCCAGCTGCCGTAGGCCGGGTGGCACCTTGGGCCCCGCTGCTCCGGAGGAGGGAGCGCTCCGCGTTCGCATGCCCGGCGCGAGCGGCTCCACCTTCTGCACGTGGCGCCGGGACCCTGCGGAGCTCCGGAGCTCTGCCAAAGCGGGAGGAGAAAGACGAGACTCCTCTGCCGTGCGGAGCAAAGGGCTCAGGACGTGGGTCCGGGCAGCCGCAGCCGCTGCTCGGCACCTCTGAGGTGGGTCCTCATCCCGGCCCCGTCCGGATGCGCCTGCCGGGGGGCACCTGCTCGGCAAGCCAAAACTGCCGCGCTCACCCCTTTGCGCCCAGGCTGCTCTAAGGGGATGAGGCTCCTTTTTTTTAAATGCAAATTGCTCTCAAATTTAATCAAGCAGGCTGTGCTGTTCAAAACCAGAAACGCGGTCAGTAAAACAGCGAGGAAAATACCAACCCTTCCATATCTACCTGCGTTTAGATGGGGAAAGGGGAAAAGAAAGAGAGGAAATTTCTGTAAAAACAGAAGCAATTCTATTCCCTAGCTCCAACGCACAGCTCCCCATATACAAATACCTGTAGATTATGCATCCAGAAAGAAAACACTTTCTTTATTAGCTCAAGCCCAAGTCACCTCAGAATTAAAATCACAGAAAGAAATATTGACTGGAACCATAGCCTCTGTGCTTATCCTGCTTTTGCATCAATACGATGTTTAACTCTTCCGTTCTTCAGACATTTTTCCTGTGCTCTCTCCATGGAGTTTCCTCCCATCTCAGCACTTTCCCATTTCGCACCCGCAGTTCCCAGGGGCATCATCTCTCCCCGGTCTCAGGTTTGCTCCGGCACAGGCAAAACCCACCGCGCGGCTAAGCCGGACCCACGGAGCCGAACCTCGGCGTTCAGGCACGCGTCGGGGCAGGTAAAAGCCGTCGGCCCCTGCCCGCTGCCTGTGCGGAGGGCGGGAGGCCCTGCCCTTGGCACGTGCGGCAGTTTGTCCGAAGGGGCACGGACAGCACGCACAGGCTGGGAGAAAGGCCCGAGCTGCCTTAGGAAACCAAATTAGAAATTTGTCCCTGCTGCCGAGAAGAGAGGAACCCTCAACCACACGACCCGCACAAAGCCTACAGCTCCTTAAGCTCTCAGAATAATCATTTTGGTTTAGAGGTGTCAAATATCCACCGCGTTTCTTGTTGAATTTCTTGACCTGTAACCCATCTGCTAAACACAGAGCTGTTCAACTTCTACCTGTATCCCTTCTTCAAACTTTTTTTTTCTCCATGTTTTCTAGGAGGAGGTCAACAGCAGGGCTTTTCCACATGCAGCCAGAGGCAAAACTTCAGCCCGGAAGCGCACCCAGCTCTACGGGAAGACGCTTGGTTTCCAACACTGCATCGTGACAGAACTCAGCTGCGTTATTTTTTAAACAGAGCACATCCCACACCAGTATCCCACTTTCTTTCACACAGGTAGCGCTGTATCATTGCAAAGAAGTATTTCTTTCCCCCTCTTCCCGGAAGAGGGGAAGAGGAGGCAGAAATCAGAGCAATCTCGCACTTTGGGCTGATGCACAGCAATTCATACCGGGTCATTTCTCAGGGATGGCCATCCACTAACAAAAGTCGTTTTTCACCTTGCTCCGACCACAATACAGAAGACATAGCATTTGGGGGGCTTTGTATGGACTTAACAAATAACCAAAAATACTTTAAATAGAGATGACAACCACCCAAACACCCACATCAACTACTTGCACCCACCCACTGTTGGCACCACAACCACTTGGAGTTCGTTACAAAAATAATCGCAGGAGAGGACAAAAAAAAAAAATAAAAAAGGTTTATCAGCAGGAATTCTGCTAATTGTCACCCAAAGCCTCCGGCTAACTCATTTCCTGTGCCGGGAGGGGGCTGCAAGTGCCGGCCGTGCCGGGAGGCTCCCGCGTAATCGCAGGGCCCGGTCGGTCGCCGCGAGACAAATGGAGGAAGCTGCGGCCCCTCGTAAATCCGTCACCCAGGGCCCGGGCGGGTGGCAGGAGCGCCCGCGGTTTCCTCACCCCCCGACGCACGGCCCGGTTATCACTGGCAGACGCGCACCCCGAAACGCGCTTTGGCGACAACCGAATCGGAGGCTTCTCCGCGGCCGAGCTGGGGGGTAACCCTAAATGAGAGCCCCCTCCCTCTCCCTGGTTTTAGGTGCGTTAGGGGGTGGGCTCGAGATCCACGGCATTAAGGAGTACCAGTGTGATCTCTTTAATGCAGGACGACCGCTGCTGTTTTGACACGTCTAGGCGTTTTCCAGAAACACGGAGGCAGGTTGGCAGGAGCAACACAAACAGAAAATACCCCGGAGTTTCGGTAATAGAAGAGTCATATCCAGGCTCCTTTCCTGATACTGTTGCTCCTGAAAAAGAAACAAAAAAAAAAAAAAAGAAAAAAAATACAGTGTTTGCCAAGTGTCCTGGTGCTTGATCACACATAAATATTAGTTCAGCCCCGACGCCGGTGAGTGTCACGAAGTTCGCGGGCTCAGCAGAGGGTCAGAAGGGAAACAGAGACACCCAGAGGTAAATGGCAGGAGCTACAGAGGCGCTTGGGCCTTGCTGTGGTGCTGCGAAGGGCACGCAGATGGGAGAAGGCAGCTCCATGGAGCCGTGGTCCATGGAGCAGTCGTATTCCGGCCCCTAAAGTCCCAGCTTCATCACCTGTAAGTCACCCGATTCCTCATAAATACAGAAGCAGATTCCTGGCTGCCTTTTGGAGAGGCCTCCATGATGCTCCCATCAATGGTTTCACCCCCAAGATGACTCTCTACTCAAGCTGCAGTTATCCGGGCAACGCTTGGTACCATCTACAGCAGAGAAAAGTGGCATAAATTCGGAAAAGTGAGTCAGGGTGAGGGGCAGAGCCAGAAACCAAATCCTCCTGACAACTCTGGGCCAGCCCAACTCAAAGCAAAAGCAGCCTAAAGCATTTGCCGTAGGACGCATATTTTTATTCTGCTCAGGTATTCTTAGAAATAACGCTTCACCTAGGTGGCTGTAAGAGACACCAAGGGAAGCAGGGAACCCGCGACACGGAGCTGAGGCTCCTGAGAGCGGCACCTGAAGGAAAAGCTGAAGGAAACTCCAGACTCCACTTGGTCCCCCGCTCAGAGAGCCATTTAATTAATTGCTGAAAGAAACAGAAATGGAAAACCATCCGTGAGGGGGACAAAACCTGTTAAGAAGTGGCTGTAAATATTCTCTGCCATGCATCAGCTTCTTGGCTTCTGCAGCCCAAGAAAGGCTGAAGACTTTCAGTTTGTTTTCTTTTTCTTCTTAACCGTTTTTCTTTCCCCGCAGCAAGGGCAGTGTCACCTGTATTTCTGGAGGGCGAGGAAGGGACAGCTCTGCATTTTGCAAAGCCAAATTCAGGGCTGGGGCTCAGGGCGCCGTGTCACATCTGCTGAGAGTCTGGCTAAATCCAGCCTGCGAGACAAAAAAAACGCAAGACATTGGGAGGTTATTGCGACAACTTGTTTGGAAATCTGCGGTGGGAAGCCAGCAACAGCAGCTGGATGCAGGAGCTGGGCCAGGGAGCGGCGGGCGCTATAAATTCGGCTCAGCCAGTCCATTACAAACCTCGTGTTCCCGGGGGTGCATCACTCAGCCCCTTAAAAGCACAAGAACCAGGTAAGGTGGAGCACAGGGCCCTCCCGCCTGCAGACCGCGGCTCCGCCAGGCGCCCACTTGTCACAAAAGAAAAAGCAGAAGGAAAACAAAAAACAAGGATGCTACTTTGCCAGAAGATTTCCGTCGGTAGCTACATTTGCCACAAAGGGCAGTTTAGAATAACAAATAACACAGCTCCTAAAATTCCCGTGGAGGGTGATTACATTTTTCTTAACCAAAGGCTGGAGATAGATGCAGGCAGCTTGGAAGGTCTGCAGGTCTCGCAGTGACTATAACAAAGGTGTAAATCTAAAAAGTCCCACTTCTCAGCCAGTTCTATCAAGGTCGCCAGCCTCCTTCCCCAAGCAGCAAAGCGTTACATACAAATTAAATCTTGCACCAACGCAGCATCTTTAGCACCAAGCCAGCCTAACCACCTTTTCCTTATTAAATACCTGCTAGCTTGGAAAAGGCAACTATCAAAAGACAGTTTTCATCAGAAATGGAAGCTTTGAGGAAAAAAAAAAAAAAAAAAAGACTAAATGCAAAGAAATTGAAGCAGAAAAATAAAAACAAAAATTGGCATTTTGGAAAAAAAAGTCACTGAGGAAAATTCCTTCTTCTCAGTTTTTAACTCTTCCTGGGGGAAAAAAAAAAAATCTGCAATGAAATGGGTGAGGGCTTGTCTGAGCAGGAAAGTTTTATCTGCTAGATATATAGCTGTAACCCTGTAAGTGTCTGAGCCTTCTTATCGCAGCCTCCTCCAGCTCAGTTTAAACAGTTTTCAATACGTCAAAAGCTAAGCTTTAAAGGAATATATTTATATATATACACACATAAATATATTTCGAAAAAAAATGCTTATAGCAAAACAAGAGTGTTCACGTGGAGAGTTAAAACCAAATTTCCCCCAGTATAAAATTTATACCTCAGCTTTCATGTTTGAACTTTCCCATGTAGACAAGTTCTCAGAGGACATATGAGGGTTTGGAAGAGAATTGAGATGGGAAGAGAAAATACTCTCCTCGTGCAAAAGAGAACAAGAAGGAGAAGCAAGTAAAGACAAGGTTTAAGATGCTTTTCCTTAGATTTTTTTTTTTTTTTATTTGCGTGTTATCCTTTGGCCTTTCCATTCTTTTTCCTGTTCCATTTCAAACCAAGAGAAATGAAGAAAAACCCAAGGCAGCAACTCAAAAACAAACACCCATGTGTTTAAACAAGACACCGATTTTTGCACAAAAAGGTTTTTTTTCAACTTCAGAATATACATGTTAATGCAATACTGACTGGTAGGAGAAAGATCGTGGGTAAATCTAGAAGGAAAGCAAAATAAATAAGCTGCTTTTGTCTTTACAAGTACTTACTGGTACCCTAAGACCCTGTTTGATCAGATAAGTTTTGGATTACACTTATCTGAGTACCTGCCTCAACTCAGGTTAAATTCAGGTAGAAAACGTGAGCTCAGTAATTCTATTAAGAATCATAGGAATAAACTGAGGAAGTTTTTGTGATTTTTGTTTGTTTGTTTGTTATCTAATTATTTTGAGCTTTCCTAGCCCCTCCATACCTGGCAAACGTGTCCGTGGAGTAGGAGCCCGCTCGCACCAGGAGAACACGCGGTGGTGAACACGCAGTATTTGCCCCCGGTACCTCGCAGCCCTGAATTCCAGGCTGGGCTGGGGGTCACTGAATGGGGCAGATGCTGCTTCTGAGGGTGTCTCGGTGCAGCTCAGGGCAATGGGAGATGTCGGTGCCTTCCTGTCACGTCCGGGTGATTCACACGTGGTTACGCGGGAATATTTACAAAACTCTCGGGGGGCAAACGCAGCAGGAGGGATTAGCCAGCTGCCAGGCACCCATTCCCAAGGATTATATCATCTCAGCAAAAGCTCTCATGTCCAACTCGAACTTCCACCCCCCCACCTACTCGTGCCTTTTGCAGTTTCGTAACGGGTGAAAGGGACGTGCTGTTACAGTTTCAGAGATTACAGAAGGAAACCGCACTGGAGCCACTGGCCAAAACAGCGGTGCAACTTCTTTCTCAAAGTAACAGAGCGTAATCAAAGCAGCAGAACGTGTGATTTATTCAGAGCCTGCTACACAGAACCACAGCCTGGTTGAGACCATCTAGAGACCACCTAGTGCAGCCCCCTGCTCCAGCAGGGACACCCAGAGCACGGGGCACAGGGTGGCAGCCAGGCGGGTTGGGAAGATCTCTGGAGAAGGAACCTCCACAGCCTCTCCAGGCAGCCTCTTCCAGTGCTCTGTTTGAATGAAAAGTTACACTTCGAATGAAAACAGGTTTTGCTGGACACTAGGTGCATCCCTACCCAAAAGTGGCTAAGAACCTCACGCATGCTCACTGGGCTCCCATTCCTGTCAACAGGGTAAGGGGTTTTCTGGTTTCCCAGAGCATTCTTCCAGTTGCACATCCTGCAGACTCTAGCAAACCACATTGTATTTCGGGAAATCTGCACATCGTGCGTGACTGCTTAGGAGCATCGAGTTACTTTTCTACGGGTTGCCCAGGAAGAACAAACCCTCCCATCCGCCCAGCTACCAGCGATCTGGGCACTGGAGCACGACCGGCTGGCAGCAGCTCCAGCTGAGATGGAATTAAAAGCAGCACGGAGCGCAAGGCGCGGAGCGCAGCCCTCGGTGCCGTGCCGCAAGGAGGCCGGCGCCGGGCCCTCCCCTGCCCTCGCCGGCTGCTCCTGCCACGCCGCGCTCGCCCTCTCCGCGGCTTCGGGGACACGGGGACGCGCCGCGGGCTCAGGTGATGGCTCTGCCGCCCTGGCCCTGCTCCAGGGCCCGCGGGCCCCTCGCGAGGCGCCCGGGTTTGTGTTTCAGCTCCAGGAGAGCGAGCGCTTCTTACCCGCACCCGAGACGGGAGCAGCAGCAACGCTGACGGAGACAGGGATAAAAAGAATTGGGAACGACCAGCTTGGTGCCTTACGGCACCCATGGCTCCTAGCCGCACCGTGTCCCCCACGAGGATGGGCGCCCCGCGCACCAAGGGCCGCGCTCGGCCCCCGGCCTCCCGCCTGCTCCAGGCCACGCGGACGCTGCTGCTGCTGCTGCTCTTGGCACGGGCAGCTCTCTGCGTAAACATGCCCGCGGCAACCTCGGATCCCTCCCATCACTCCTATGGAGAAACAGGGGTGTCCCAAGGAACCCCAGATGTAACAGTTCCGACAGGGAAAATATTCTCGCACCTGCTGCCCGCATGTGCCTTCCAGGGAATGGTAACCGAGTGCAAGGTAAAAGCTGCGAACACCCGTCTCGCGCAGCCCTGCCGGAAGCGCGACGGTGCTCTCGGTTCAAAGTGATCCCCCTCTAGGAAAATCCCCCTCTAGAAAAGTGCCTCTGAAATGCATTATAAATATCCAGAAATTACATTATGGCTGTCTAACCTCAGTTTTGCCAACATGACAATTACATACTAACCAAGTAAGTCAGATAACTAAGCAAATGTATAAGTAGGCAAATCAAGCGCCCTGATGCCTTTGGAACGTGATTCCCCTTTTGGGACAGGCTGCCCAGAGAGGCTGTGGAGTCTCCTCTGGAGACCTTCCCAACCCGCCTGGCTGCCACCCTGTGCCCCGTGCTCTGGGTGCCCCTGCTGGAGCAGGGGGGCTGGACCGGATGATCTCTAGAGGGCCCTTCCCACCTCAGCCACTCTGTGATTCTGTGACGCTACGCTTGTTCTAGCTACTTGCAGTCTGAAGAAAGCAGGGTCTTAAAAACATACACTATGTGTTGCTATTAAATTTAAAGAAAAAAGCCATAAAAGAAGAACTATTTAAAATAAATAAATAAACCACAAGCACTACTGTGCTGGTGTCAAGATTTCGAACATGGACAGCTCTGGCTGTTCCTGGCCCTCCTCCTTCTCTACCACGAAATTTCAATATATAAGACTATAGTAATAATAGTTATTCTCTGTCTCTTCAGTCCTGCTCATCTCTGTCCTCCTATGGAACAGGTCACCTTGGAAAGCGGTGCAGATTTGCCAAAATGGCTGGAATTCAGCTCCAAAACATGGAGGCTGCGAGGGCTGCCGATGGCAGGGGAGAGCAGGGACTACCTTCTGAGCGCAGCTGCCCCAGCGAGGACTCGGCAGACACTGGGAGCCACTGCCAAATTCACCATCCGCGTGGAGGACGGCAGCTTACTCCCAGCAGAGGAGGGCACCTGGAACCACACACCAAACAGCTCTCGGTGAGCACTGGCAGCTTCCAAAGGTTTTTGTCCGAGTCAGTGAAAGGTCATGAGTGCTCCCGATCTCACATGGGATTGTTTTTGTTCCTACTATGGAAAGACTCTTGTGGTGGGAGAGGGAGAAGCAGAAGAGTTGAACAAGCCCGTGCTGACTCAAAAGGCAGAAGGCACTGGGCTTTTCTGCCTCTTTTATCCTGAAATAAAAAAGGAGGCAATGACGATCCAGCGATCCTTGCCTGAATGGAATGGGGAACTGTAGCATATCCCACAACATTTTGGAGACTAAGAGGTGAAGTTTTCTTTGTGGCTTATACGCACATTAGATGCCAGACTAAATTCAAACATGTATCTCCACAAGCAGCAGGGACAAATAGACAGCTCTTAACTGATGCAATTTTTGGTCTTCCAGTGTCAGTCCTGACAGGTGTGGGAAGGGAGTTCCTGTCACTTCTGCTGAGATCATTCTCTACACGGCCGCGGAAAGCCTGCGGGTACAGCAGCGCCTCTACCTCGCGCGTATGATGGCGGAGTGTCTGCACCTGGCTCCTTCCGCCGTAACCCTGCTGCAGTACACGCAGCCGGCACGCGGACGCTTGCGGACCTTGGCAGTGCTGGCTGAAGACACCGGCCACATCGAATCCTCCACGGACAACCATTACGCAGGGCTCTGCTGGCCCGTGAAGTGCGGGCTTGTTGCGCTCCACCAGTTCGCTCGAGTGCTGCGACACAACGATGATTCTCACCACCTCTCAGAGCTGCTGGGATATGAAATTGCAGGCTGAAGAATACTCAAGAGAGGCGGCCCCTGTGGAATAAAGTCTCTGACAAGACAATGCAGGTGGCTAATGATCACCCCAACACCTCCACTGGAACCAGTGCGAATTACAGAGAGACCAAGCGGAGGAGATGCTCCCAGGCCTTTGGCCTCTGCCCTGCTTGGCAGCTTGCTCACCCTGCTCACGCCATCACCTGTCCAGAGGTGAGCATCTTCACACGATGAGAACATAACAACGGCAAGTTGCAAGATGGAGAATAATATCCCTCTTGGAAGACAGAAAAGTGTAGTGACCTTAGGAACAGACTCACGGGGGAGTTGATGACTAACCCACCATTATCTTTGATTTTTGGAGACTTTTCTAACTCTCCAGATCTTTCACCTTCACTGATTATCAAAACATTCCCTTCCACTGAACTGGAAGGGCTGCCCACTAGAGCTTCTAGTATCTCCGTGCTGTTAGAGCAGCCAGCAGCTCGTGTGCCCAAGACACGGTCATATTTACTGCCTGAAAAATTAGAAGTATCCAAGTTCCTTCTCCTACAGGAGATCACTTCAAGCACAGCCCAGTTTCCCAGGCCTGGGTACACTCTGATGATAAGCACATTTCACCAATGGCTTGACAGCTCAGCCAAGGCACTGCCTTTCAAGATAGAATTTCCTTTGCCAGAAACAATGTCAATGTCAGAAGTGCCAAATTACAGAGATCAGGAGGAAAGCCACTTCCCAGAATTTAAAATGCTTTCTGCTGCATCTCTCTCTCCAGAAACACTACTCTCAGCATTTCCAGATAGTTCTGTAAGAGCAACAGCTTCCTCTGAGTTTGCATTCCCCATGGATGACATGTTTCCATTTTTGCCAGGAAGTAGTAGTCTAAGCCAAGAGTTAGTTAATGTCTATGAACAGTCATAAAAGGCCTAGATGACTATCCCATGGCCTGACAGGCTTCCATTTACTGAAGGAAAAAGCACAGTTCCTTCTGTAATCCAAACGGAAGCACAGACTTTCTCTCCCCAAATGCAGTCCTGTGTCCTTCATATGTTTTTCTAACATTTAATACAACACTTTCCCTAATGAAGCTGCAACATCATATGAACCAAGCCTGATAATCCCCTCCCATCCTGGTAAGGCTTCAGTTCTTACTCTGCCCTCAGATTTTTCTAGGGTGGACCTCTCCGAGCTATCCAGATCCACAAGGAGACCTGTTTCCTACGAGAGCAGGAAACACTCACACACAGTTTGTGCTCACTGCACAAACTTGGTCTGCAAGTGCTTTATTCAGTGGCTCAGAGGACTTACACGCACACAGAGGTCTTGGAACAAGCCTGATTTTGCCAAATGCCACCGTGGCAACCCTGGCCTGGAGCAGGATGTCAGACCTCATCTCCAGTGCTGCTGAAGCACCTTTGACAACTCCATTTAGTGCCACTTCTCATCTGTCCAGCAGTATAGCAGGTATGTTCAAAAGCCAACTTCTCATTCATGTTGGTTCCTGAAATATTGGCTAAGATAAGAAGGATGGGCTCTGTTCTGATGCCTGTTAGCTTATGTGCACAGCCAGAACACTATCAGCCTTGCCACAGCAGTCCTGATGGATGAATATTACTTCTTCTGCAACTGCAGGACCTCACTACACCAAGGACGTAGCAGTTTCCACTGTCTTGACATAGATAAAAACGCAGCTGAACTATCAGACCTGGCTTTGGCTGTCCTATCTAAAGAAAGGTGTGGGCTTGCTGCAAGAGCTCTGAAGGAGCAGGAGGATGACCAGAGGTCTAGAAAATTCAGCATGTGAAATAAGCTGAAACAATCAGTCTGGGCGGGGACTGAAGATGCAGGTTTATGTAAAAGTTTGCTCAAAAGATGAAAGAAATGTTCTCAATATCCAGTGGGAATTGAAGCAGCGCTAAAAGCCTTAAATCACAGTTAAGACGATTTAATTCGGACATAAGAAAAAAATATTCTGACAGTAAGGATAGCTAAACATTAGATGAGTTTGCCCAGGGAATTTTTTTGAGGTTCATAAGAACAGCAAATATTTATCAGAAAAGATATATTTGAGTACTCTATGCTGTAAAGGAACAAAATAGGCATCCCTTATAGTTGTCCTCCGCCTCCAGCTCCATTAATCTGTGACTCCGGCTTATTCTAGACTACAGAGATGGTTTGTTGGTAGGACCAGCTGGGTGTGTTTACAGGACCATGATTTAATTTATATTATGGATTCTTAAAAAGGTATATTCAATATATCTTAAATACTTGAGAATAAGCGTAGACATTCAGAGGCAAATAGTTGCTTCACTCTGGAGTGAGTTGACTGACCTTGTTTTTCGTGTATTGGCCTCATAACAGCCCTTCAGAGCTGTTTTCTACAGCTTGCACTAGACCCAAATCAGTCAATATCCATAATGCAAAATGGTGGTCTGAAACACCTGCATTTGAAGTCAGGTGTCCAAGGAAAAGTTTGACAACACAGTGCTAATACGACATTGCCACTGAATCTCTTGCAAACACAGGCAATTTAGAGATTTTTCAGAAGAACCTTTCTACCAAGTGAAAGCAGCCACATGGGCAAAAGATTCAGAAATTATCTAAAGGTCAGTCTGAACATACCAGACCAGCCAGGAAAAAGCAACAACACTTCCCTTTTTCTTCAATTCTGCATTCATCCCAGCTACAATTTCATCTAATGACTAAAGGGATCTTTAATAACCATTTGCAAACTAGTAACAAAATGAATACTTAATGTTTACCTTAGACATTCAATATATTTACAGAACTATTAAACCACTTGTCAGTACAAGTGGTTCCCTACTGCAATGCCTAAGAAGCTAAGACACAGAAACAGAGCAGTTGCCAAAGCCTGCAGAAAAGCCATGTGATCTCCGCCCACTATTCCTGTGGAAAAGCCTGCCCATTTATCCAAAGGCTACAAAATAAATCAGAGGCAGGGCTGGGATTAGAAGCCAGCTCACCTTACTGCCAGACTCCGGAGCACTAGGCTCTCGGATATATATCCCCTTCTCTAGCTTCCTTCCCATGGTCTTTGCCATGCTGACTTTTCATTACGTGCCGTAATGGCTTTCAGACCACATCCCCAACTCAATGGCAAATTATTAAAATGAGAGCTCTTTTGCATAAATTTAAACCATCTCTTACCTAATGCTATAACAAATAACCCTTTAATTTTCACAGAGCTGGTTTGGACACTACTGCCATCACATCAGGACACAAGCACCTTGCTGCTTCCCACAGACGAAGCACTGCAGGCCACAGAGGCTGCCCGGAGTCGCTCTTCATTTTCTGCCTCACGAGCACTGCAGAATAAAACTATAGGTAAAGAGCAAGGAAACATTCAACCCTCCCACACACAGCCCACAGCCAAGCTCCAGCCCCAGGCTGCTGAAAGAGGGCAAGACTGAAAACTGGGGTCTTCCTAAATCATCACTTCTGCGTTCATATTTCTGAACACAGCTGACAATATCCTTTGTATTCATTTTGTTAGGCATCTCTGACTTCCTCTACTAGAACCCACGTGGCCTTGAAACCATTTTAGCCTAAAGATTCATGCCCTTCTGAATTAAACCCTACCTATTCGGTTACAGGTTTTTTAGGTATTAGATAATATCTCAGGAGAATATAAAATTAGGATATCTTTTCACTAGACCTAGCAAATCAGGCCCTATCCCAAAGTGCTGACAATATAATTGAATGAGAATGCAAAAACGTCAGGAGGAAGGGAACATTTCTGTCACAGGCTGCAGGAAGTCCCTAATTCCTCGAGTCAGCAGGCTTCAACTAGCAGACACAGAAAGGCTTTTTTTCCTCCCTCCCCAAATTTGGTACCACATTCTAACATCCTACCACTTAACTCTGTGCTCATAGATTGTTAAGAAGTCTTCAAAAGGTGGAGAGCGTCCAGCACTCAAAGCAATGCTGCCCCACCACCTATAGGTATAGCATCTGTAAAGATGCTGAGATATCCAGCTTTCACCCAATTAATCTGAAACTATTCTTAATTCCAGAGACATAATGATAAAATAAGAATACACTTATTCTCACAAAACTCCCAAGCGAAAAATCAACTTTTAGTGTATGGGAAATAGAAGATGAAACAGTGACAAGTTTTAATCGTTACCTCAGTTTCACAACCCGATGGCTAAGCAGTCAGCCACTAGAGCTGAGACCAATTCTTCACTCTGGTAAGAACTGGCCTTGCCAAGGGCAGGAATTCTTTCTCCAGGAATTGTACCTGTTTCCAAAGAAGATACTTGCTTTGGAAATCGTGAGCTGCTGTAACTTCTGAAGATCTTGGTTTGTGCAAACAAGCTCCCTGCGTCCCTGCAAACTTAATGTTGAGAATGAAGGCAAGTCAGGATGACATCTGATGACAGCCCTGCTAATGAAATATCTTTGTCAGAGTCTTTGATACATGAAGTAGCAAAAGCTACTAGAGCAAAATATTATTGGTCAAGGAGGCACTGTATTAGGTGCCTAATGTATTAAATTAGGAAGAACAGTTACGCACCTTTAAATGCATTTAAATAAATAAGCCACATCTGAATATGCTTCTGTTTAATTGGAAAGAGAATTTTAAAGATATATACCAAAAGAAAAGAAAAATCAAAGCAAATAAAATAGTAGTTGGGAGCTAACCACAATGCTTTAGAATGCCATTGTAATCTGAAGTTTCACTGGAAGTGAGGTGGAGTCCCAAATTTCCCTCACCAGTTCTCAACATCTCACACTGCCATTTTCAGGTCAACAGCTTTGTGAGGACATTGTCACATACATTCAAGAAAATGCATGTCACCCATCCAAGTGACTATGGGCTACAAAAAAAAAAAAAGAGTTGCAGCGGCTTGCTCCTGACTTACCAGATATTAGAAATCAGTTATCAAACCATAAAAAGCACATCTGTATTTCCAAATCTGAAACCACCAAGACACATAAATAATCAAAGAGAATCTCAAAAGCATTTAAGAAGATTCAAATTTAAGTTTTAGTCTAGGAACAGATGAATTCCGAGCTAAAATATACAAAATAAACAAAAAAGCTACATGATCTTTCAAAGAAAGGGTGTGCTTTGCTGGATTTCAGATATTATCACCCATGTATATCAACTTAAGTTTCCCAAGATACAATATGTGATCTCTAATTAAGGAAGCTGCAGAAAGTCTAGGTTATTGACACATTTTCATGAAAAAAAATAGTCTTTAAAACCTAGTTGCAGAGCCATTTAGTTGTAGTCAATTAGTCACTTCACAGGAAAGAATGATATGCAATACGTATCACAAAAGAAAATAACGTAAGAATAGTGGGGAGAAGAAAGAAATCTCTTTTACCCGGAATAAAATCTGAGAGGCACTGGCTGTCAAATAGAAGTCGTAAGGGCATGGTCATCGTAGCTTTTAAGTCCTTAACTACTTGTACCTGTTACAAAGAAGACAGAGCCAAACTCCTCTGCGTAGTGACAGAGGATACAACAAGGAGCAATGGTCACGACCTGCATCTCCAGAGGCTCCAAGGGACATCAGGACACTTTCTCAGCAGCAGTAATGTAGAACAGGTCACCCGGAGAGACAGGAGAGTCTTTGTCCTTGGAGGGTTTTCAGACTCAGCTGGACCAAGTCATGCCTGGCCCGCTTAGTCCACGTGTCCACAACTGTTAGGCTGACAGGATAGCATTTCTTTGCTATTATCACACTGCTCTTTTTTTTCTTCCTCTCTTTCTTTCTGATTTTTTTTTCCTTTGAAGGACAAGCAAATACTTTCCCCAAAGTTGCTCATTCACTTGAATTCATAACCACAACTATTGGATGCCTGTTCTTTTTCCCTATACCTGCCAACACATTTTACGACGAGGAGGATGGCAACGCAAGCCAGTTAGCTCTGGAAATAATCCCAGCTGGCAGCTCTCCCCTGGGATCGGGAAGCCGGCTGCAGCTCGACGCCTCTCGGCAAGCCACGTGCGACTACCCCCTTGACGTTGACTTCCAGTATTCCCCACAGGAGTTCATCCTAGCTGTGCCACTTGTGCTCCATCAGAACCAAAACCAGTTACTTCTCTTTCCTGAGGGAAAAGGGTGAGTTTGTTTCTGGGGAAGCTCTCCCTGTACTTGAACTCCAGCCCCAAGACATCGCAGTGACCGCCCTCAAGCCAGGCTCTACGCTGACCTCCTGGTACAGCCCATCGCTGTGCTCAAGTGCCAATGGGTCTTCCAGCCGGTGCGCAAAAGCCGAAATCCAGGGAGCACTGAAGAAACTAAGAGCGCCTGATGGAAGCGTTAGGCCTCATTTTGTCTGAGCCATGTTACCGGAGTACAAAATCGATGCCGTTGTCAGCACCTCGTACAGCGAAATCTGCTTTGCCACTACAAAGCCACTCAGTGGGTCCTCCAACAGCACCGTGCCCGCTTGTCACGACGGCAACAACCTGGCGCTCAGGAAGACCGCGCCGGCCTTAGCCATCAGTGTTGGTGTCGCTGCGGCGCTACCTCTGGTAACAGCTGCTTCCTACTCTCACAAATACCACCGGGAGGTCCTCGGCTCCCGGTCTAGGGCATTTCAGAGGATGTGCCCACCGAGCCGTGGCGCCCTGGGGCCTCGGCCGGCGCGCGGGAGCGGCGGGGAGCCCTCGCCTCGCGCCTGCGCCCAGACAGCCCCTGCGCGAGGGCAGCGCTCCGGCGCGGCCGCCCCACATCCCTGCCTCCCGGCCACCACAACACCCACTCCCGGCCCCTTATCCCAGCGCTCCCACCAGCCAGGGCGACCGCGGCAACGCCCGGGGATATAAGGGAACGTCTTTTAAGTGATATAAAGCACAAATCTAAACAAGGGCAAGCTGTACTAAGTGCCCTACTTATTACTGAGGGGAAAAAAAATAAGTATCATTCTTCAATTTTAAAAAAACACAAATTGTTTAAGCTATGCCTAATGAAAAGGGGTAATACCAGAGTACAGACTCCAAGAGTCATAAATACATCCTACACTTTACATTTAAGAAGCAGAACTGTCACAAGGACCATCAGCAAAGCCAATGTCCCAGTGAAATTCAAAGGCACTGACACCCTTGCACCTTTCTGTTATTCTGGAAAATAAGACACACACTTTCCAAAAATGCATCCAGTAACAGCGCTTCTTACACAGGTGACAATAGCGTCTGTCCTCAGTATTTTCAAAATTTTAACATTTGAATTAAATGCATTGTAAGTAGCACTTATAAAGGGAACATTAACTACTTAACATGAAACTCTTCCTGCTAAGTAATTTGGGTTTTTCTTACAAACAATATGTACAGGATACTTTTTAAACAGCATTTTAAAGTTACAGTCTTGCATTTTCTTAGTAAAACTGGCTCTCTGCTGCCGCCCATGAGTTAGAAAACCATGGTGGAGAGAAAATCAAGTTAAAATCTCAAGGAATGTATTTAAAACTTGAGACTCTCTCAGTTTAATAGATTGACATGTACAAATACTAATCTCCAAGTTGAAACTATTGCCTTACAGCTGAAGAAAACCTTCCTCAAATCTTAGCTTTTCACATTGTGCTTTCAAGTTGTCCCCAGTACCACTGCACAGCAAGGAAAGGGAGCACCTAGAGGCCCCTTTTTGCAGTGAGATTGCAAAAGAGAATAGCATCACTTACATCCCAGCTCCGAAAATGAGAAATCCAGCATAAACCAGGCTTCCGCAAGCAACCGGCATCATGCAGACATGGCCTATACTTCGAGTGCTTCTCCTAACCCTCAAAACCTAATTTTGAGGTACCCAATCTAAGACAGGTAAAAGGCTGTCAGCTTCCTTATCTGTGTCCTGAGCTCCAATGTGCCCCAAGTCACACAGCTCCTTTGGTTGTGAAGCCAAAGGCTGAACTGTAAGAAAAGCCCACGCCAACTCGAGACACGGCAGAGGCTCCCAGAGGCGGCTTACGTTAAGAAACTAAGCAGTCCAGGAATGAAAAGAAATAATAGCACGACTATTGTATCGTGGTATGCTCCTGCTGACACGTCATACAGAGGCACCCTGCGGTATTCACGAGCTCTGGGATTTAGCAGTACATACAAAGGCCACCCCGTATGCCAGGCAGGCCAGCAACAGCCAGCACTACGCTCCAGACAGCAGCAACAACAGCGGTTTCTGCAGGCCAAAGAGCAGAGAGCCAACGCTGGGCACCCATGCCAAGGCCAGCGAGCCGGGTCCACTCGGTTTGGCCACCAGCAGCCTCACCACAGCCAGCAAGCCAGAAAGGGAGCCTAGTCCAGGGTGAGCTCAGGCCATCCCAGGACCACGGGAGGTCAGGGGAGCACAGAGGAGAACCAAATCCACCCTGCAGGAGAGAAGGATTGTGGTGTATTTAAAGGGAAGGCAGGACGCTCATCTAAAAGAAGCTAAGCTTTGTACTTCTGTCACTCGCAAATGGTCTCGCTGCCTTGTCTCCCTCCAGAGTTGAGAAACACATCATCGCATCGTGACATTGCTAGGATGTTGCATTCCCTCTCAACAGCAGTTGCTTCTTTGCATGTGACAGTAACTACTGGATTTATGTCTTCATGCACAAACCAGCAAGAGTTGCCTGCGACACAGAGCTGAGTGGCTTCTTTGATAAATACAAATTCCTCTAGATGACTGTTCAATAGCTTCCATGTCACCCAACTAGAAACCAGTTCTAAAGTTTGATGTAGAAGCCAGGAAAGCATCAGTAACCAGCTACAGCTGATATCCTAGGAAAAAGAGGTTGGCAAATTAACTCTTTAAGGTAATGATAGTGTTGAGAGGCAGCACAAGCACGAAGGAATGTGCCAGCACTATGCTGATTTTAAACCCACACAGCAGACCTGTCACCTTTATTTAATGAACACCCTGACCAATTTATCTTTTGCTGGAGTATTTATAAAGAAACCAGCCATTTTTTGATGGTCCACATTTGAAAACTCAGGAAAACAAACCAAAAAACCAGGTTGTAAAAACTCAGCAAGTAGTGCTTCATAGAGGCAACCAGAATGCTTTAAAAAACAAAACAAAACAAAAAAAAAAACAAAAAAAAAAAAAAAAGATGAGGAGGAATAGGTTTAAGAAGTTTACCTAATTTAGATGATAATTAAAAAGCTTGAATTACAGGGAACTTTAACAAAACTTTAACACATCTCCTATCTCATATTCTATTAAGATTCTTCAATTTCCTAGAACACAGGCACACACTTAAGTATCTTGGAGGACTGAGTCCCTTTCATTCAGTACTTACTATTACTTGGTATGGAGGCACTCCAAAAGGGGAAAATATAATAGATAAACAAGCTAAATAAATATATATAGCAACAGCAGGTGTAGAATCTTTCTTCTCCTATAATAAGGTGTATTATTCCTGTACATATTTTATGATTGCAGCTGAATATTCATGGAACATCAGGAGATGCGAGAAAAACTTCCCAAAGACACAGAGTAAACTCTTCAGTCTCACTTCTCTGTCTAGACTAGAAATATATTACTGAAAGTTGATGTTTAAAATACTCCTAGATTCCAAGCTTTGAATCTCCTTTTGAAAATAAAAGGGAAAAATCTAAACAGGTATGCAGTAAAAATCTCAATTACTCCCCCCTCAACCCCCAAGCCACCACCACCAAAACTAACAACGCAAACAGCAACAATTCAATTGTAATATTCTCCTGCAGAACACATCAGATATGATGTCAACAGATATGATGATGCCTCCCCTTCATGTTCAAAATGCTTAGATCAAACATACAGGTATCTCAGCAGGCAAATTTCACCACAGAATTCACTTAACCATTAGCAAAAAATTTAATTTTTGTTTAAAAACAAAGTTTAAAAAACAAAGACAGCACATCAACCTGAAAGGCTTTGCTTTCTAAACATCATTTCTAATTAATTTTAAATTTCATAAACCAACCATTTTTATCTTTAAAAACTTATTTCCCCATCCCCCACCACGCAAGTGAAAGTCGAGACAGACATATCCTCAGCTCAGTGACTAGGTACTCAGTGTGCGGTCTTCTCCATAATTCTGGACTCCTGAGAAGTTTCATATAAATAAAAGTATTAATGAAGGGGTATTAACAATTTTACCAGTTAGAAACAATTAACTGAAACTAAAGTTTTTCAAAAAGACATCACTGGTTTTGAAATATTAAAGAATTATGGGAAAAGACTGAAAACTTGGACTATAATTTCAATGATTTGACCGAGTGGGCAGCTTTATAGAGATTTTCTTCATCCCAAAAATATGACTGTAGAATATTTTAGGTCAGATCCTATTTGCACTCAATTTATGTAATGGGACATGCAGACTTTGCATTTTGTGGAAAAAAAAATACAAAAACATAAGAATCAATCAAAATAGAACTTTACAATCCTACGGAGATGATACCAGTATCAAATCCAACAAGAAACATTCTTGCAATTTAGCCAAGTTTTGCTCAAAGAGGAGAAACAACTTAAAAAAAGAAAAGTGTTTTTAAAAAATTAGAAGAGTCATTGCCGGCCAGCTTTTCCATTTTCCGTTGTCTCCATTCTGAAATGCAAGAACAAAACTAGTAAGGATGGTCATACAATTTACCGGATATATAATCAACAGATGAAAAAGGAAGAAAAACAAATACTTATCTCTATTTTTTATTTTACATATATATTCTTTTTATTTCTCGAACCATCCTGTCTCTCCCTGTCCCCCTCTGCCCCACACAAGTTTACCTTGTCCTAATACTTCTTTAAGCCGTGATCTGTAGGTAAAGGCAAGATTTCTGCCAAAAAACTTGCCAGCCACAACCACAAATAGTTATCCATCATCAGCCTCAACAAAAGATGAAAGCCTAGATCCATGCAGTTGTAGAGAATCTGATTCTTTAAAGTTTAAGATTTAGCAGATTGTGCCAAGGCCTCCATTTTCACCTTTCCCTCATCAGCGTCTGCTACCACCCTACTCAACAGGATGGTCGTTTTGGTGATTTTTTTGGTAGACCACAGACTGCTTTATCAACTTTACTGCGGCATGCTATAATAAAATGTTTGTATCTACAATGTTTTTATATTAAATAAACATAAGCCAAGGACTAGACTGACACACAGTTAATCTGACTTTGGCTAGCATTTAATGCCTGGAGGATTAAGAATTAATTAATTATTAAGAATTAATAGCATTAAGAATTAATTAATTTAATCCCCAGGAAGGATCAGTGAAAGTGGACCTAAACTTAAAAAGACTTAAAAAACTTTAAAAAGAAACTCTGTAAGGAAGAAATTCATATATTTCAATCTACAAAGACTAAGGAGTTTTCTTCTTTTGCAGTGTTGACAAGAGTAACATTTTTTTCGTACTATGTATTAGCTACCATTAAAATATTTGTAGCGATGCATTTAGTGATACAAACCCATTTTCTTCTTTCAGATGTTGATACAGCTCAGCTTTGTTATTGACAGAGTTCAAGCGACCAATAAATTCCTGGTGTTTCCTAGAATTGGCAGTATTAATCCTGTTGCTCCATAAAGACAGCAAGGACATTGGCCCTAAAATCGGGTAGAAATTAAAAAGTGTCTCAGTGATTTCATTACTGAATTCTTAAACAGAACATCATTATAAAATTTTTGAAGAAATTGCAGACTATGGCAGTACCTAAGATGCAAATGTTAAAAACCCAATGATGTAGGTTAAGTAAACCTGACATCTGCAAAGATGTGCAAGATGAGTAATTGTTCTGTAGTGCTGAGCTGTGATGAAGACTCTGCATTTATAGCCAAGTCAGAAGTGACAGCAGTTCAAGAAAGAACAGTCAGTGAGCGTTGCCCCTTCCAACGACTGTAGTGCCTAGGCACAGCCCTTATTATTAGCGTGAGCAGCTTATTTTTGGTACCTGTTCTTAAATACCATTTCTGATGTGCAATAACTCAAGTAAGCATAGGTGGAATTTGTCTAAAACCCTTCTCAAAAACACAAATGTCTATCACCAGGCCCACACATTATCTCAGTATCTGTCTTTCTGTATAGATCTGTTAATGTTAATATATGGATTTATCGAGCATATCTCAACACTCAATGTCTTAATTAAAAATTCTTACAGATTTAGCATTAACTCCAAGAAGTTTCATCTAATTGCTTTAGAAAACACAGACAGATACACACACTTTAACTTTTAAAAAGAAAACCCTAGCTGTTGCAATTCTTCTGATTTACCTTTTGCCTTTTCCACTGTGGGCATCTCATCCATTGTAATAAGAGGCTTTTTGTTGGGTGGTTCAGGAGAATCAGGGGAATCTTTTATAACTTCAGCTTCTGCTAGATCTTCTTTTTCACGATCCAAGAGACTTTTCAACCTTTATTTTTGAGAGGAAAAGAAAAACAGTAGAAGGTATGCCATGCTGGAGTGCCATATTTGATTCCTAATCTGTACCCATTCTGTACGCTTCAAAGCTGCATACAATCCAGCTCCTAAAAAAGTGTGTTTCGACCTAAGTCAAGGTGAAAACAATAGGAAAGACTCTAGAGAAACAATCCTCTATATAAAGCGCCAAGTAATGGGATCTTAAAATATAATTTCACTTTAGCTATTCATATTTACTTTGTGCTTTGAGATAGCTGATCATTTTGGGTTCTAAAGGACAAACTAAGTAACACAGAAAACAAAACCACTACTCACTGTCAAGGCCCTATTATCTTTTCTATGTTATCCACATTTAATCTAATCTAAACCAAATTGCTTTTGCTCTACTTGTGAAAGTAAAAAAAAAAAAAAAGAAAAAAAAAAAGAAAAAAGTAGCAATGGATGGGATCTTTTGCAGAAAGACACCAAGGCCATGAATGCAGGTGAACAGGCCTCCTGTCTAAAAGGCTCCAACACATACAAAACCCCAAGAGCAAACTGAGTCATGACCATTTTTTTGGTCTCTTCAGAACGGTAGTTTGAAAGAGGTAAAACAGAAGAGGGTAAGAGATGCTTATCAGTTGGAGGAGTTGCAATAATGATGTAGGTTATAGGATGCACATGGACAGAAAAACCTTCATGTTAAACTAAAGAGCCTGACTAACTAAGTTTGGATTGCCTCTCTACCTGAACTGTAGAGTATCTGTAACTGGAGCTAAATTAATGTGTGTTCACCCACAATTTTCAGTCATGCTTTTAAAACCAAGACACTTCTAAAACAAGTTTAATTGACACGTTAGCGTTTGCTTTAAACATGTTAAAGCTGCAATAAAACAGAAGCTGCAAAGTCTTTGCAAATGCAAAGCCATGCTACAACATTTAGCAGATCAGAGAACCATTCTAGCCTTAGTGTTTATATTTGAAAAGCCTGCACAGTAATAAACGCACCTTTTCAAGCTGGTTCATGGTGACTGAAAAAAAGGGCCTTGGAATTTAACGCCTTGGGATTTAATTGTGAGTAAGCCATGGTTGCATGTATGAACACATCAAATTGTAACTGTTCCACAGTCACTCCTCCCCTCTTTGCAGTAGAGTAGAACAAAAATTATTACGCTAAACATCTTTTTTTAGGTCAGAAAAACTACCTTTCTGATTCTTGCCATGGCTTATCGGGCTCATAGTCTTTTCCTGACTTCTCTGACTTGTCCTCCTTTTCTTCTCTCTTTCTGCCTCGCTTCTTGCGCTCCTCCTCCTCGGGGGGTTTGCTTCTGCAGGCCATCAAGCACTCCAGGACGCGCTGATGTTTGTCTGAGTTGCCGATGTGCGCCCGCACCAGCGTCTCCAGCTCGTTCCACATGATGCGGTACTGCTCGTCTCTGCGCAAGGGTGGTCAAAGGAAGTCCAGTTAAACATAGCATCACCAAGATCATTAATAGGCTGATTAAATCATGGTTAAGAGCAGAACATAGGACACCAAAACCCAACCAAAATAACTTCTTACAGGTTATCTCCCCTTCTCTGGTACCGGAAGCCTGTCCACACTGCATTGTATCCTTGAAGCTTTCAGAACCAGGTTGCCTGTGGCACTCCTCACTTTATAAAATTTTCACTTAAAATCTACTACATCCACTGCAATCGAATTCTTAAGATTTGCAAAATCATAGGGCCAAAAGGCATTTAATTCAGGGCTTACTTAAGTTTACTTTTGTACTGATTCGAAATTATTCCAGTTCCTCTGTCTTAGCTTGTATTGTAGCTTGCAGACTTTTCCTTTTATGTTAAAAAAAAAATGAAAAAGCAAGGAGAACCATTCTTGTAGTTTTTTGTAACAAAATGTTTGCCTTCTAACATGGTTCTACATCTATACCATGACAACCCTGAAATCATGTAAACAAAGCACTCACAGCAGTTATTTTTCATGTGCGCATCACCTAGAGTTCTCCACATTACCTTTGACTAAACTATGAAAATTTACATGAAAATAATGTAAATGGAACCTTTCTGAAAGAAGTAAAACAACAAAAAAGTGATTAACCTTTTTGGACCCTTTCCCCTGGTACCAACTGTTGAAATCGGCAGTGGGTCATTTTTCCTCTCCATATCTACTAAATTGTATATTGTTTTTTGACAGTTCAGAACATCCTCATCTGTCATGGCTTCTTTTACAATCACGCTGGCTAATGGCACTACCTGCAATATGAAACAGAAATGATCAACAGGAAAATCTGTATATGCTGCAGGAAAGAAACAGCGGAAGAGAAAAGAAATCAAAATACAGAATTATGTAACCACATATACACACACACACACACACACACACACACACACACACACACCACCACACACCTTATAGGCTATAAAGCCTCTAAGTGTTGCATTTTCTCTTTATTTACCATAACATCAGTGGCTCTGTAAGTAAATGAGTTCCAAATATTCCATCCTATTTAGATTACATCCTAATATTCTAGTTAGAATATTCTAGAGCATTTAACGGAAAATAAAATTTAAACTGATTTTGTTGCAAGTGATTTATCATAAGATGGAGTTATTTCATCAGGTAACAAGTTGAAGCTTACTCTAGAACAGAATAAAAGGTTATTAACCCCCAGATTACTTACAGCTTGCATGTTGAATATGGTGGTCTGAGAAATAATCATAGGCCAGTAACGAGTATGTTTCTCTAACTGATCTTTTGCACGTTCCAATGGAATTTCAAGACTTCCATCCATCTTATATCTGGGCTCTAGAAAAGGAGTTAATCGGTTTTCCCTCATAAATTCACCAAAATCCTAATGATAACCAAACAAGATAAAATTAGGAATTTCTCCACCGAAGTAACTTCCGCTGATCGGGTCAAACAGCATAGACTTGCTTATTACTGTGTGTACCAACCCCACCCAATAAATTCACACTAACAACCAGAAACCTGTTTATAGTTTTCAGATGTACAACTCTAATTGGACAAACATTTAACTAATGTTATGAAAATGAAGGTTAAAAAGTGTTGCAAGTTTTTTTGATGAGGAAACATTCTGGATCCACAACAGAGCTCCTGTACAGTAAGAATTTTACTATGTATTTTTGGAAATCATTTTGATAATACACAACAAATGCAAAGGACATGAGTTAGAAACCAAAGTGTGTGTGACGAGTGGGGGACAACAACAGAATGCCACGAGTTTGTTTGCAGCAGTATGTTTGCTGTATAATCAGGGTTCAAAGCTGACAGCTTTATGTTTTCCATGTATTCTACAAGCCATTCATGAAGAACCCATCCTTCTGACAATGAGCAGAACACAGTCTTCTCTGCATTGAAAGAAGTATTTAAGAATCAATCAAGAATTTTAAGTGTTTATAGTGCATGAAGACAGCAAGCACTACTTTGTATGGAAAGGATTTTATAGAGCAGGCATTACAATAAGCAGAAATACTACTTTGCACTAATGCATACCAACAATACAATATGGTACCAATAGCCATACAATCCACCCAGCTCTCCAGAAAATGTAAAGCAACACTTCCCATATGGAACACCAAAGGCGTTGCATCTCTGGCAGTCTGAGGAAAATGGCAATTCAAAAGCAAAGAAAATCTTACTGTAATCCTGTAGTCCGTGACTCTTCCACCACACCCTTCACTAATGGATGGGGGATCTTCTAGAATTGATCGTGAGCTGCTTAGAACATGCAGGAAAATTTCTCCTCCGTGGCTGCTGAGCATGTGACTAATGACTTTAGAGCCAGACTTGCGCGGCTGCTCCAGTAAAACAGAACGACCTGTTGAGGTGAGGTCAGCTTGGTTAGTTACTGCACACTACAACTTTAAGTTAAAAATTATATATATATTTACATAATACAGGTTTGTATCTGAGTCTTTTTCTACATTAAAGTAGCATTTTCCCCTAGTTTGAATGAGAAAAATATTTTTGAGTATTTAGTCCCTATCCCTAAGCAGGACATGGCATCAAGCACTGAATTTTTACACTGAAGAAAATCAACAACCTCCTTCCTGTGACATCCCAATTGTTCTCCGAACAGGACATGCTTTTTATGGATATACACACTTAAAATTCTGTATTAGATACAGGCAGCTTTTTATTTGTACCTTGCTTGAGTGCAAAATTATGAATTTATACTGTTTTATGCTTAAAAAGGAGATAATTTTTCAAAAAGACAGAGAAGAAACTGGCTTGGTCTCATGTCCAGTAAAATGCACTCAATTCAATTCAGCTCAAAGGTGTGACGTTAGGAGGAAGCAAAAACAAAAGATATAGAGAGGTTACTTTCATTTTGGTTCAATCATTTTTATTAATCAAGGTACTTCACCAGTATAGAATTTTTAGGGAAAAATAAAAATACAGAGCAAGAAAAGCACCACGTGTTCATGTAGACACACAACTAACTTGACTGAAGAAAACATCCTATTGAAAGAGGTGTCTGTAAAGCAACTTTTCTTGAAAAATGAAAAAAAAAAAAAAAAAAAAAAACTGCACATAATTAACATTGACACAATAATACATGCTTGAAAGCAGCAAGCATGCTTTTGGCTTACTTTTTGGACATGTATGACAACCTCTTATACAAAGGTAACCCATGACAAAGACTAATATCTTGCAGATGAGCAGATGGATCTAACTCCCCTTTGGACTGATCCCAGTAAACCTAAGCAATGGAGCAGCATTTTGCCATATCTAAGAGTAAGCTCAGAGGCTACCTACCACCAGGCATGGATTTAGGGTGATAATACTTTGCAGTAAGCAACCAGAGTAGGCACTTTGATCACCATCTGGAAGCAATGTTTCCTATAAATCGGATTTTTTAGCTATCAAACATTTTAACTATCGAAACATTTCAAAACTATTAATATTTTAACTAAAAAAACAAAATACTCAGCCAAGAACATAAGTTTACCATTAAGTAGAAAGTTAGTGAGGCATGAAGAAGGTCTGCTATTTACATCCACGGGGGAAATCCGATATGCTCCAGTGCAATAGTGTAATTCTGAAAAATAAATGAATAGGAAGTTTGAGAGGCTGCTCCAAAACACAGCAAAAACATCCCACCAAATGAAAAAAATGGGAGAAAACTACTGCACAAACAGCAGAGCAAAACAGCCTTGCTGCCTGCCTCCTACTCCCATCTCTTAGGCAGATCACTGACTGGCCAAGATAAGCCTATTATTAAAGCAATCAGCAGCAAGGCATATAGAATAAAAGGTGAAATAGCACTAAGCACCAGGGAACTGTCTCCTTGAACTATCAAGTTACCTACCAACGCTGTTGGTTCGAGGAGTACACCACTTCAGTGTTACAGTTTCTTTAAACGTGCCTTCTCTGCTGTTGCCACCTATATGATTATCACCTGTAACAAAGCCAGAAAAAAGTCATAACTTGACCAACCACATTTACTTTGTTACACAAAAATAGCAAATAATTCCTACATGAGCATCAGGTATTACTAAAAAGACTTAAGATGTTAAATATTAATAGCATGACCGTATACAAAACATGATACAGTTTTAAAAAGCTTAGTTATCTAACAGAAGTGAAAAACAACCCTAGGTTAGCAGTAGAATTTTGGAAAAAAAAAACAAAAAAAAAAACTTTGAAATTGGTAGGTGTACATATAAAATACTACACTTCCAGGACACATCCTGGATTCCTGTCCATTGTTGAATCCTGTCCGATTCAACAATCGGAACAAAAAATGTCTGTAGTTTTCTATCTGTAAAATAGGACTTTCTTTTTTCCTTAAAGAACAATTTAATGGGGTATTGATGTCTGTTTTAACACATCCCTGCTAGCAAGTTGTTTGCTATTCTTCTTGTCCTTTAACACACATTAGGTAAGGAAAGATTAACAGAGTTTTACACATATTGGAATTATGGTAGCAGGGTTAATTACAAAACATGATGCTCAAATCCATGCTAATCTGTGAGGAATTAGATACATACATCAACTTACAACATTGGGTATTACAGTAGGGTTTAATCTAATGCTCCAAGAAAGAAGTTTTCTTTGATTTCATAATACAAAGACATACTTGCTCATACAAGATTTGTGATATTTTGCTTATCACTCAATGCATGTAGCTTGTAGAAGTTGTATTTTTATCCTTACTGAAAGCTCACAGATGTTTTAAAACAACTGGAATAATCTATCTAATCTAAAAGCTCCCTACCAAGCCATTTCACAGAAACAAGCCTTTCTTGTTACTTCAGTTTACAGCACACAGCTCACCTTTGTGAATGCTTCCAAAACATCAATTAAAAAAAAAAGGACACAAGAAGCATGTTTAAAGAATTATTTCTACTTACCACTCTTTAAAAAGTCAACATGTGCCTCTTTGTGATGAAGAAGCTCTACATCATAGTTGGCTGATGTGTTGGCATGTTGCTCTTCCTTAAAGAGAGAAATGCAAAAATATTTTTTATTTTAACTAAAAATCACTGTTTTCATATGAGAACGGTTCTACATTTATCTTTCACTCCAGAAGAAAACAGAGAATCTCCAGAGCGCATCAGACAACAACAGGATTGCAATGTTGAGGAAACTTTGCTCTCTGACCTATTTAAAGATGCAGCCATCTGCTTTCTCTCTTTTGTTCCTCTTGAAACATTGCATTTTCTTCTTTATACAAGTGCCATGACAGGGTGCATAATGCAAAAAAGAGATAAAAATAGACTTAACTACCTTTCCCATGCTTTTGTTTAAATTCAGGAAGTTTAGCAAGGCTATGACATATTTAAATATCACTGATATCCAGCTACAACTCATAGGGCATCAACAAATGGCCACTTCTCAGTAAATAACTAAAAATCTCATGAATCTGAACTTAAAAAAAAATGGGGAGGAGGACTGAGAGTATTTTATCATTTTCTTGTACTTAAGATATGCAATAACAATTTTTCAGTGACAAGCTTATAATTAGAAACTGAATGTTGGAAGGAGGATACTGCATCTTTAAACAGCTGCAGCAGATTAGCAAAAACAGAACAGCAATCTTGGCAATTTATTCCAAGTGGGGGTGGGGGGGGAAAGGACAGAGAACCCAACATAGTCTATTGCTATAAGGACAAAGGCAGAAGGGAGCGGCAAACCAGCAGCACACAGGTCAGGAAGTTACAGACAAGGTATTTGCAAACCTAGAAGTCACATTTATACTATGACCAATAGTTAGAGTTCTATTAACATGGTCAGGGTACATTAATGCTTAATTTCATATTTTAACTTATAAAATCCCATAAAATATTACTATTTTTCAAAGCCATAAATAAGCACTGATATTATTAGTATTAAAAGTCTTTTTCTTTTCCCCTTTTTGTAAAATCAGCAAAGTTTATTTGCCCTGCCCTTTCTGTTTGTTTGAATACTGATGCTTCTGATCAGACAGCAAGACACGATAGAAATAGAAAATTCAATTTAATAATTAGAATTCTTAGTTGCATCAACTTCCCTCCTAGTAGCGATTAAAACAGATATCTAAGTACATTGGGACATAAAAGAAGTCTAATCTAATCTCTTCCATAATTAGATTATACACTGCCGTCCCTCTGCTTCTGACTTACGCATCTTCAGACTGGAAAACCTACTGGAAAAGATTTAGTCAAAAAAATCATCTATTAGTTACAAACACCTTTATGTTGGGTGGGCATGATAATGAAACAGAGGAAAGAGACTCACTATGACATTAAAATCCACAAGGGTCAAGAATATCTAATGAACACAACTAGGAAAAGATGAAAGAATCACAGACAAAGTAATTGGAGGTAAATAAGACTGTAGTTTTATAAAAAGATACAAACAGAACTGAAATAACACTTGTATTGCTAAGTCAAAAACTGATTTTGGCAATACAACACTTTGTTCTGTGATCCTTTTTTTTTTTTTTTCTCTCCCCCTTCTTTAATTTTACTAACCTGGTCACAGACATTGAATGTGGGCTAATAAAAACAAAAACAAAACAGAAAATATGATATGGAGAGAAAAGCAATGTAAAAAGTCCATTAAAATAAACATTAAAAGTTTGCAAACCAATTTAAAAGTGATGCAGCTGGTTAACATAAAGCTATACACACAATATTACCTTCATAGGGATATTAGTTATTGTGGTTGAAGCCAGATCAAAGTGCTGCTGCACTAAAACATTCAGTTTTGTAGCCAGGTGACGCCCAGCACGGACACTGTGTACTTCACTGGTTAAAACAGGTGAAAGCTGGAACATATTGGCATAGAATATTTAGCATTAATGGATTAAGGTTCAATATTGTGTGGCAGAATATAAATCCTTTGAAAGTCTAAACTAAGCAGGTTTACACTTCTAACTTCAGCCACAGAAGAAAAAAAAAAAAAAAAAAAAAAAAAAGGCAACAAAATAATAATAAAAAAGCCCATAAGAGTTGCTCCTCACACAAAATTTTCCAGGTTGTCCCAGTTATTATAGTTGCAGTTGTTACAAGTTGTCACAAAATCAGAAATGTATTAAAAAAACCTTGTCATTAATTGCTCATAGGAATATTTAGTATCAGGACATGGGGCAGGAACCCAAGGTTTTATGCTCTTAATAGCAACTCTGGGCCCAAGTCTTCTCCCCTTCATCAGCTGAGTAACCTGATCACAGTAATTTTCCCTACCCATTTGTATTTTCTATATACACACAAGAGAAACAAACACAAGCTGTACTTGATTTTCCTTTGCCAGCAAGTTGTGACATTGATTTTAGGCACCACTTGAAAAAGCTCTGACAAAAATGACAGTCTTACAGAGAATAAAGGCAGTCTATTTATTCTCTCCTGTTCACACATATTTCTCAGCATTCACCTAGAAATAGTTTTGTAGAACAGTATCTTAAGAAAGCTATTAAATTTACTTCTGACATAAAATGCAGAATTAGATGTCTATCATAATGTAAGAAAAAAAATTAAAACTTTTTTCTTCCTTACAGTTAACACCTTGAAATACTGAAAGGAAACAGGCTGAAGAACAGCAGAACATATTCGGGCATATTTTAGGGAATATATCAGGGCACGTTTTGCATGCAGTGGTTTAAAACCTACTAAGAATTCAAGTTATCTATTTGCTCTTATTACTAGACATTTGGAATGTCAGTTGGTGGAATATTTTTTCATATAAATTCTTTCTTTTTAAATTTTTTAAGAGAAGATATCTGCACAGTACTTAAATGATTCTGTGAATATCAAACATTCTACTTTCCCACAATATTACCCTTTCCTTTGAAAGCAGATCAAGTTTCTGCTGTTTTCCACTAAGAAGACATTCTGACAGCTAACACCAGAACAGCAGAATTTATATAGTCAAGCAGTTGTCAGCTTTTCCACTAGATTCTTAAAGATGTGATTCCTTCTCCTAAGCCCCATAATTTTATCGATCTAGGACATCAATATGCTCACTTCATGAGAAACAGAAATGAATTATTGCTGCAAGAAATTTAAGCAATGAAGTGGAAAAAGGGACACCACATACCACATGGGCTATGAAATAAGGAAATAGTTAATTACAAATGACGTATTTCATGCGGGAAATCTAAGCTGTCAGCTTCTCAAAGAATAGTCACCCTTAATACTAATTACGACTTGGAGACCAAAGGCTCGGAACTTGATTGCTGAATGGTCAACTTGCATTGTCTATTTTGTTTTTTTATGTGGTTCCTAAAACTTGAATAAATTTTCCTTGTTTTAAGCTCCTTACCTCTTTTTTAGGACGATCTGAAACAAGGCTGTCTTCACCAACCGGGTAAGTGTGGATTAAGACCAACTCACATTTCTGAATCTGCATTAGACTTAAAAATAAACAGCTCTATTTCAGTAAGCCTACAGCACGGCAGAAATTATCCCACAGAAATCAGATCCATTCTCTTCTCCCAATATCCATTTGATGTTCAGAGCACAGACTCCATGGAAATTTATTATGACACTCTGCTTCTGAAAGTTTTCTGTGGAAGCTAGGTTACATTAATGCTTTTCAGGAGCACACATTTCAAAATGAATTTTCATCAGAATTGAAAAAAAAAAAAAAAAAAAAAGAGATGCTCTGTCTCTTCATGCAATGGCATTATACTTCTTTTTGGACAAATTAATAGAGTAGATCCTTAACTGGTGTAAGCTGCTCAGCTTCATTCAAACAACAATTGATGTGACAAGAGATTTGTGTCTCCAAGGGTTGAGCAGATAATAGTAAGAAAATTCCTGGGAATTTTAAAGCTATCCAACTAACATGCTCTCCTACTAATCTGTCTGGAAATTCAGAGAGAACAGCACATGGTTCCACATTCCCAGTTACACGAATATGTAAAATCCCAGGTATGAGGCAGCTTTCCTCACAAGTTCCTTCTTTACACTGAGCTTAAAACCTGATTCACCAGGGGCCACATCTTTTCTGTATCTTTGAAATTGCAACTGCAGCAGGTAGATGGATATTGGACAGTTACTTGTGCTATTTAAATGCCTATGGAAGAATCAAGAACAGGATCTCAACCCATTATGCACTGTGTAAGGCAATATACAGTTCCTGTTCACAGGATAGACTGTACAAAAGGTAGGGGAAAAAAAAAAAGAGCAGCAACTCTTCTTTTAGAAAAGGAGATGCTTCCTGTAGTTCAAGAGATCCCCTTGTTTCATGGGGGCATAACAACAATTTAGAAATTCAAAATTAATTTTGAGTACCTCAGTCAATTTAGTCAGAGGCGCATACAACTCGTTCAGTGCTACTGTTAACAGAGCAGAATATATCACATGTATTATTGATTACAGTGATAAAGTATTCAACAAGGCACAGAGCTACCTCCCTTTTATATTTTGGAACAAGATGCAAAATAAAACCTGAAGCATTATTACCCTGTGATGAAGGATGATACTGAAAAGCCAAGAATTATGCACCTCATAACTTAGCATCTTCCATTTCACATGGACATTCAAACATCATCAAAGTTTCGGTATATTTTAAGGGACAAAAATACACCCATATTTCCTGGAAGGCATCTAGCAGGCACACGCCACTCACAGAGAAACTGAAAAAACATATTTGTAAAAAGTATACTCACTGATCTGAATTAGCTGCAAGTTTGTTGTGTTCATGAATAGTTTCCTGAACACAGTCCTCAAGCATTCGAACATGACTATCACTGAAAGGGCACAAAAAAAAAAAAAAAAAAAAAAAAAAAGTATTTTTATATAGATTGAAATTCAGTTTTGTTTTCCTCATGACAAGATTTTCATTGTGTTAGCACATACAAAGGCTCAGCTTCCATAGCCATGATACATTCTGTGTGAAATTTTGATAAACAGTGATAACTTCCCAATTTTATAGTATTTTATTAAAAATAATGCTTTGACAGACACATCTCACTATCTATTCATCCAGACTTATGTGCTGGTTGTAAAACATAAATCTTGCAAAATAGCCTCTATAATTCATAATTTCTGTGTGTTCGGGGACATGAAAAGTTAAGCTTATTTTCTATTTCAGTGGCAAAACCTTTCATTCATTCCTCCCAGTTAAATCATGCTATTCAGCCCACCACCAATGCAGCCAAATCTATTGCTTTCTTCAGAGAAATATGCCAGTAAATGCTCTCCTCTTTAAAGTAAAAAATTTTTGGTTCACTGCTCTAGCAGACCTCCACAAATGAAATCTTTAAGGCAGCAAGAAATGATTTACAGAAATGCACAAAATCTAGCTATTTAGGGCACTAATTTACAATGAACACTGAGCTACTAATGCTCCTAAAAATACATAGTTTTTTTAACGTTATAAGCACATTAGCATACAAACCTTTTTGCATTTGTAATACAGATTATTCTTCCTCTGTTCCCAACACGTTCTGCATTCTCCATGAGCGTAGTTCGAGCCTCATGCTGGTATTCTGTGATTTTGCAGAGTGCTTCTACTGCTGCGACCAGACCATGAAGTATGCTGCAACATTCTGGATCTGCCCTGGGATTAGGTGGCCCAACAGCTGCTAATGCTGCCATCAGCTAGTTAAAAAGAGAGACAAACATTTTATTGTTGAAAGTTATTTTTAAGCCATTTGTTAAAACAAATGTCATTGTTAAAAGAGAAAAGTCATAGCTGCAATTTATTTTACACAAAAATTAATATCGTTGGGAGAAGAGCTAATAGCACAATTAAAAAAAAACCTGATATGCTTCCAGCCTTCTGGAAAATATTCAGTCCTAAATTCTCCTTTTGCAATTAATTTATGCTTTCAGGACCCACTGACAAATAATATGCACATTCATTATACCAAAAATACTAACATTATCAATTGCCAGATGGCTCTGTTTTCTAGAATTCAATTAAACAGTTCCTTCTAACAGTTAGTTTTCAAAATACAAACACTGTTTACAAAATTTTGAAACAGTAAATAAACTATTATTAATCTTCCAACTTATCTGGGTAACTTAATAGGATATTTCTTAAAACCTTATCCTGTAATCATTCCAGACCAGATCCACTGACTTATTCATTCACCAATATCATCTCATGCTGACTGCAGTAAGAAGTCATTTTTTATTCTATAATTGAACTAGACTTGCAAAACAGAACAGCAGCTACAGAGCATACCTCCTGCAAGTTCTGATCTTCTTGGGTCCAAGAATTCAAGACATGAGCCCCAGAATCACTCACGATGAAATTCACCTAAAAAGGTAACAAAATTCAAACCAGGATAAGTTACACCTTCTTCAGATTTAGTTAACAGATAATCACAAACCAAAACAAATAATAACCAAAGTACAGAAAGCACCACTCCTGCTATATTCAGGTACCTTTGCTGTAGAATCATATTTAACAACAACTTCTTACTCTAAATACCTGTAATTAAGTCAATCTCTACACCAGGGCAGCACCACAGGATATTCTGGATCAATTTCACCAGTCTGGTAACACTTCTGGTAGTAAAAACATCTACCAAGCAAAATAAATTCCAATGCTGCAGTATAGCAATTCATTCTGCAAACTCCATCACGAGAGACCTCATGGGCAAAGGTATCTAGCAAGGTATCATAAACACTAGATACCAAAACATATTCTCAATATGTTACCAAAATAAGCCAAGAAGAGCATGCCTTCTCTCTCATTTTCAGTTTTCCTATCATGGAGACTTCAGTTCAGTCAAATGATGTGATTCAGTTAAGCACACAGTTAACATATCTTATCATGGGACTTCATGATATGGTTAGATATTCTTTTAAACAGGAGTTTAAGATAAATACACATTCTTCCCCAAAGTCTGAAGTATCAGAAAACTAGAAGTGAGCAGTCAATCCTCACTCTGTTTCACCATTTTAATACACTCCTTTTCTTAAATTACTATTTTCCTTGTAGAAATAGTAATTTTGCTCTGCTCAAACCTGAGCTTATAGAAACACAGTGCGTCACACCATGTAGTTTGACTTTTTCCTATGCTCTATGATCTAAACATAGTGCCTAACAGCCCCTGTTATGAAAGTCCTCCTCTCATTCACGTGCTAAAGAAGAGACAAAACAAGTAAATAAAAATAAACAGAGAGACTTGTAAGCTGCTACTTAACTACGATTGGTTGTGCTTGCTACAGCAGATCATGGTAATTTGATGGGATGCCAAGCACAAGCTTTGATTCAAGGTGAAACACTAAGTTGTTGGAGGTTTCTGCACATATATCACAGAAGTAACTGATCTCCCATTATCATCAAGAGAAACAGAAGGACTAAATGTTCTGTTCTTTGTAGTTTGGTACTAATCATAATAATGTAACTCCACGAAGCAGTGAGAGGTCTCAGAACAAAGAAAGCTCTTCCAGGGCTATGCTTTGTTTATGGATCATTGACACAGAGATCAAAAACAGGTTTTCTTTCTTGGTATTACAGTTGTATCATTTGCCTTTAAGTGTAAACTGATACTACTCAGGAAATGCTTTCTAGTTGAAGCTGTAACTTTGTTCCAAGATGTTTACAACACATCAGCCATAAGCAAAATCATAAGCGTAGCAAAACTCATCCTTCAATACAGCATTTATTTTCTCAATCAAAAGGAGAAAATATTGTCTAACACAAGGCAGTTTCCCACATGGTGTGTTGTCTACAATGCCCATAAGCCCTGCATTCAAATGCAAACTAATGTGCTACTCTAGTCTGCCTGTCAAGCATCCCTCAACAAGTATCAGTATCCTTAGCTATTCCATCCATGTGGCTTTTAAATTTAGACTATTACTCATTAAGTGAGAACACATATCAAAAAAGTCATGTGAATGCCCACAGCAGAGAAAAAAAAAAAAAATCTAAAGAAGAAACTGTGGGGCAGGAAGTTCTCCCACTACCAACTGGTAGTTTCAGAGAGATCCTACCGCTTCCTCCAGCTTTGCACTAAAGCCTTTGCAGTCAGTAATGAAAACCCCCAGAAGGGCTACCAGTAAAATCAAACCTGCATCTAAAACAGTATCTCACTTAAGCTTTTGTAAACTTAAAGGGCATGAAAAAAGAGTAATAAATTTATACACTATCTTAAAGTTTCTTTCTTTGTATTTTGCAACCAAGCACTGAGTTACAAAATGACACTTAAGATTATTAGATGCCCCCCAAACCAAATATGTAATGGGATTCACTTACTACTCAAACCATTTACAAAAGCCATAAACTCTATCAATAGTTCAAAGATATTTTTATATGTTATCTGGTGTTGTATTAAAAGATCAGATATAAAGGTGTTAAAAAATCCCTTTTAAAGGGAAAATACTGCTATACCACGAAGAACTAAGTACAGTATCTCTACAACTTACCAGTTTTTTGAAAGGAAAAATATCGTACATTATTCTACAGTACTCCATGGATGACTCCACCGAACAGGTCCATAGGGATTTGGATATGGGAGCTAGGGGTATAATTCCTTGGGTCCGATTCTTCACTAACATATCGAATTCAACATGTTGCCTACAGGATTCTGCCATATATGGACAGTGATCCACAACAAAAACAGTTTTATGAGACTCAGAAAAGATTTTCATTTTCTTCCTGAAATAAATAGGTATTATAATTAGTAAGAAACTGTGCAAGGCAAATTAAAAAAAAAGTTACAGTATTTTAATTGACTACACAAGCTTTGAGAAAGGTTACCTCTTAAACTATCACATATACCTACTACAAAGCTACTTGTAAAGCTTTTTACAAAAATTACACATATTCACTTAAAGAACCTATTTACATAAAAACAAAATATTGTCTGGAGCACTCACTAGTCCTTATATTTAGTACACTAGATTTCTAACCAGGCATAAACTGGTTTTCCTCTGCAGAAAAAAAGAAAATTAAAAACGTCAGAAGATAAAACTGACTGTAAACTGCTGAAAAGCTAATAATGACAAATGATATTACTCCTTTCCCCTTCCCTAATTAAATGAAAGATTTCAGAGAAACTATGAAAGACCCAAGCCTGCTCGCTATTTAATACTTCTTAGAACAAGGCACAGGAAGTGTGCATAGATTAGCCTATATAGATGCTTAAGTAACAGAACCGAGTCATATTCTGTAACAGCCCCATGTTACAGTGAATGAAAGGCCTCCGCTCTCATGCATACGCTAAAATATGTTAAATACGCTTTTGCGGGGAGATTTTTACTTAAAAATTAGCCTTTCTTTTGTCAGATACTATTAAAAAAAATTGATGTATTGGCATCTATATTTTAACCTCTCGTTGATACAAAGAGCAGATCTGAAATTACTATAACATGAACATTTCTTGCCTACCAAGACTTGTAGAAACACCCCTTGTTTGCTATCCACTCGTCACCTCCAAGAATCATAGAATCATTAAGGTCAGAAGGGACCTTTGGAGCAGCAAGGTTGGAGTAGATGATCTCCAGAGGGCCCTTCCAACCCCAACCACTCTGTGACTCTGTGATTCTACAGTCTATACGTGTCTGTGTGTGTGCATGCAGACGTGTGTGTGTGTGTGTATATATATAAACCTTTTTATTACACCCATACAGATATTACTGAGTATGTGCATATATATACATATATATGTGCACACACATGTACACACATGCACATTTACATACACACACGTGCATGCATATATACACACATTTACATATGCACATACATATGCACCCACATATGCACGTATACATATACACACACACATGTGCACATACACCCACCCACACACGTTATCCATACATAAAGACAGGGGCATACAGATGCTCGTGCGCGTCGCTTACCTGGTGCTGCTCGTGCGGAGCTGATGCAGCGCGGCCGCCGCGCCGCGCCGCGCTCGGGCCCGGCCGCGGCCGCGCTCCGGGGAGGCGGGAGGGCCCCCGCGGGCCGCTCTAGACGGGCGTCTCCGCCCGGGCGCCCTCCATGTCCCTCCGCCCGCTGCTCCTGCCGCCGCTGCAGCTGCCGCCTCGTCGTCCTGGGCGGGCGGCTCGGCGGGGCCCA
>JAYECN010702886.1:0-23646 GCA_035222435.1 Microcambeva ribeirae
GAAGGAGCCTCCACAGCCTCTGTGGGCAGCCTGTGCCAGGGCTCTGGCACCCTCACAGGAAAGTTGTTCTTCCTCACGTGGAGATGTTACAGGTCACACGGACCAGGCAAAGACAGGGATCCTCTGACTACAACCCAATACAGAAGAGCACAAATTATACAGATCCGTTTCTTAGCTCTGTCACAGCCAGTATGACCATGAGCAACACTGGCCTTTCCCTGTGCTCCAGTTTTCATCTGTACGATAGAGAGGATGGCAACTCTCTCTCCAGGGCTATGGAGAAGATGCACTTGCAATATTAGTAAGCAGGAAGCACTTAGATATTATAGCTTTAGGGGACACAGACATACCCAGGCAAGTGGTCCATTGCTGAAGCTACTTTCTCTTCCTCATAATCTCTCCCCCATTTTTTTTTTTCTTCCCCCCTCCTCTCTTTAAAAACACTTTTTATCTCCTGATGCCATCGGCACTACGCAAGTACTGTCTGTGTGTCTGTGGCTCACACACTGTCCACGCACTGCCAAGATTGGGATCGCTGGTCTGGGCAGATGGATACGCTGGGCTGAATCTTCAGCTAAGGAGAAGCGTACCTGCCCAAGACTGCAAACACGTGTCAAGACGTCACCCTGGCCCTACATCTTCTCCTAGCTCTGCTGTCGCTGGTGACATGCAACTTCCCAGCTCCGAAGGGAGCCCACGTTGCCAGATGAGCCTGCAGTGACAGGGAGGTGACACGGGCTGCAGAGCAGCCCCTCCTCACGGTCCCGCATCCGCTCCCAGCTCCAGCATTTTCTCAGCTTAGCAAACCGTGGACAGGTGTTTGTGGAGCGCAGCAACCATGAGGCCATCAGATGCACAGAGATGTGACTGCTGCAACGCGTCCAAAATGCTGCCGTTGAATCCCATGAGGAGGAGAAATTTATATAAGCATCCCCCTTTTCATTCCCTGCCTTCTCCCCAAATCTTTTATCGGTGGGATAAAAACCAAGCCAGGAGATGGAAAAGCTCTTTCCGAATCGGTAGTCTAAAAGCACAGGAGGACTATTAGAGCTCTCCAGCACCAGATGAGTGGGGGGTTTCTGATATACCGTTCCCCATCCCTTTCTTTGTTCTGTTTCCACCTCGGCTGTCAGCTGCTTTGAAAATGTGTGTGTATGTGTGTGCATCCAGCTCAGGCTGGTTCCTGGCTCAGGGAAACATTTTATTGGATTTGTTACTCTTTGATGCTGATTAAGCCCATGGGGTAGAAAAAAGCAAAAGAGAGGGGGAGTCCAGGGGGAGGGGAGAGATGCAGTTTCCCTGTGGCTGCAATGTTTTTAATTTATTATTAACCATCTCTCATGTGTTATCTGACAGCTCTGTTGAATTCTGGATGCAGAGGAAAGCAGCACCTTCACTTACAGTTTTCCAGGGTGTACGTCCCCGATCTTGCCGAATCAAAGTCCAGGCTGCTCAAGGAGTTAACTTTGTAGATACTAATTTAAAACAAGCAGATTACAGCGAATTAGTTCCCTAGGAGTTGGAAGGCTAAAAAGTTTCAAGGTCAGAATTGCACAAGAGACCTTCCTGATAGCTCAGGAGCGCAGGTCAAGAAAACCGAGGAGCAGAGATCACTGAAAACAATTCTACAACAAAGCAGACCCCAGAAAAGCACATTGCATACATCCAAATACTTAGTTTTTCCTCTCCAAAATGTACCCTAAAACAGCTGAATATACACAGTGTCTGCACTGTCACCTACGGCACAGTCCTTTCAATATCTGCACTTCTTTGGACATTGCTCTGATTAAGTTTCTAGTGAAGAGGAAATCTTTCCACTTTAGCAATACATTCACCCTTTCAGATGTCTTTCCAGGATGTTCCCTCTAAGCACCCAAGCGCTGGTACCTTAATCCTACCTGGACACCTGCAGTAACGAAGCATTTCCCAACCCTATTATATAAACAGCAAGAACCAGTTTGCTTGACTACATGGAAAATAGAGGGCACAGATCCAGAGCCTTGTTCCCAGTTGTGTCACACCATCAGGTATCTCCACATAAAGCGAATGTAAGAGGCCACAAGAGCACTCTAGCAAAGTACCAGCACACTGATTAGGCAGCTATTGCACAGATGCAACTGGCTGCGCAACACGTCATGGCTGCAAAACCATGCCCATAGCTTCACCTCAATTTTGCAAGACCAGCAAAAGGGCACCAGCTGTTCCCAGAAGGCAGTTTTGAACAAGTGCTCCAAAAGTTAGGGTCAATCTGTAATTTTTCCTGATGTCTCTTTCAAGACATCAAGGAAGAGAAGAAGGCTCAAGTCTAACGCACTGGTTACCAGTCACCAGAGATGGTCATTGATGCTCATTATGTTTGTGCTGCACTGGTTACCAGCAGTCCAAAGGAACATTTCTTTAGAAATGAGCGAGCTTTCCATTTTTTCTGCTGAAAGCCTCAGCTCAAGTGAAACAAGGTAGAGTTTGGAGGAAAAAGTCAGTTGCAAGGTTTGGACAACTGTAGACTGGGATTGTAGCAAAGCTGCATGCAAGATCAAGGTCTTTGTACTTCCTGCCACGCGCAAACCCAGAAGAGCAACTAATTCATATCAGAAGCCACCACAGCTGGTGCAAAGAGCCTCTGCTGTAGCATTGCCCTCTCTCCATCCCCGGGTCAACTTGTAATTCTTCGCCACCAGACTTCTAACATGGTATTTGCAAATTACTGACTGTTGAGAACCAGGGTTGGTGCAAGGACACGAGGTTGGTGACAGTCAAGATGCCCTGCTAATGCTCTTAAACACTGCCACCTCCTGGGAGCGAGGAGATAACACAGTTCTTCCTCCATCAACAAGAAGCCGTGTGCTACAGATGGGGTTTGGTACCATTTATGTGGACACCAACAGCTCCACCACTAGAGCAGGGGTTCCAGCTAGAAAGAACTGGCCATTAAAACAGAGAGAAAACACCTGCAAAGAGCACTGCTGTAAAATCCACCAAGATGACCTAACTGCCTAAATGTTCAGTTAAAGGAATTCCTGTAAGGCTGTCCAGAACATGGTGCTGTACAACCTCCTGTAATTTTAGGGAAGTATATTTAGTGCACTATGTAAATGAGCACAAAAGCAGCCTCCTTAAGGCTCACCTCAGGGGAAACCAGAAAAATAAATTTCACTTGACCCCAGGCTCCTCCACAAGTATTACTCCCAAACCGCCTATATCTCTGTTGGCAAAACCCTTCACACCATGTTTTATCTTACTGCTAAAAATAAATCACTTGTAAATTGTTTTATAAATTATGTATAAGAGGAGGCCTCATAGTCTAGAAAGTGCTACCAGTGTATTCTACATGATAAAAAAAAAAAAAAAAAAAAAAAAAATTAAAGGATCTCCAAGGGTGGGAGGGGGAAGGGAATGGAGCACTTTTATAAATAATATATTCAGTGGTCAAAGAAAGTTATCACCTTTTATGAAGTGTTTGGGATTCATTATGCATAAAAAGTGCAGCACTGCTCCTACTGTGCCTGATATCAGGACGTGATTATTAAGCTTTACAGCCACCAACTAAGTGATTATGGTGCCACAATTTGTTTATCTAACCAAAACTTAGATTGCCACCGCTCCTCACTGGAAACAAACAGCTGATCTGTTTGACGAGTGCCAAAGCAACGCCGGCCATTCGTCTCAGAAAGATGATGTCCCCGTCACCGGGGTTTCATTTGGTATTCATTGTAATAGCACTGATCCTAATGAATTCATTTGGTATTCATGTGGATGTCACATGTATTTCCAGAGATGTTCTGCTGTAATTTAGCATGGGTTAATGGACACCTCTATTAAAGTGTTATTGAAAGTTTGACATTCAAATAACCCAGTTTAAAATCAGACAAACCTAGATATTAAAGCTGAAGGGAGAATGAGGGGTGGGAGTCTGTGTAAGAGGCAAGACTGAAATGCTCTCCCAAGGTAGTAACACTTCTCTGCCTGCTGTGAAAGGAAAACTGCTTCATCCACTTCACGTCCTCCTTTCTAGCTCTGATAAACCCAAAACTGAGTGCTGAATCTCCACAGAGACTTTGTGCTGGGACTGCTCCCTCAGCCTGAGCTAGACCTTCCACTCGGCCTTCCCTCCTGCCCCGCATAAACAGGTATAAACTGTGGCATAGACTCAGGAAACAGATTTAAAGGACAGCAAGATTAGCCCAGAAAGTGGGAGTTCGACACTCTAGTGTCTTGCAACTTAGATGCTCTACTGGACAGAGCAGATTCCCTGTTCACTTTCAAGAAGGCACCAACAATTTATGCCTGTACTGAAAAATATCTTGAGATGACATAGAGCATCTCCTGGTTAATAGCAGATAGGTATCATTTCTTTACAAAGAAATTAATTATCTTTTTCCTCAACAATTTCTTCCATAGAATTGTTGACAGTAAAGTCAGCTCTTTCGGGTGGAGTCTCACTCCTGTTTTTAAGACTTTACAAACTTTGAACCTATAATGTGCCTATTTGGTATGTGAGAGCTGCAGAATGTACAATAGCAGCCTTGTGGTGTAAAGGTTTCGCTCATATTTATTTGGGATGACCTGAATAGATATTAAGATTTTGACCAAAAGGAAAGTCTGAACTGGTGAGTAATATGACCAGCCTAAACACAAGATAAAATTTCTGTACCACGCTCCATCACCACATTATAACCACACATACAACCCATTTACAGCAACTGTTGCCTATAGAAGACACAGAGACACTACATCACATATTTGGACAACATAGTCATCATACAATCTGATATTTCACCAGCCATGAAAGAAGATGTAAGCCACAGAATAAATTGATTTTACTCTGCATTGTAGCAACATCACTCAGTCCACCCATGCTAAAACAGCCTCTCTGTTTCCATGATAATTCAAGTATTTGAAATACAAGAAAACTAAGAAAAATAGACAATTGTGCAAAATACATGAGGTCCTAACAGAGCTCAGAGGCTTGGGGCACCACTTGTTGAAAAAACCTTCTAACTTCTGAGAGTGCTTCCACTATGCTACACTCACAACACTGCAATCCCATCACAAATTTTATATACTCGTGCCTGCAGATTAAATTGCTGGCTGTAGCACAGCAAGTGCCAATTGTGGCCATTTTCCTAAATGCTACTTTGGGAACAAAATACACATATGCCTGTTGTAAGCTAGCATCCTCCCATTTTCTTTGTCAAGGTTGAAATTCAACTCTGCGCAGCGGTTCTCCACAAGTGTATTTGTTAAATCACACTGCATTGCCCAAAAGAGGAGTTAGTTATGAACTAAGTGGAACATAACTTCACGAAGGCCCACTAAACAACTTTGACTTTTGTTATCTCTGTGCTTTCATTTGCACAAATTTAAAAACAGCGGCATCCGCTGATCAGACCAGCTACCTGCTGCTACCTGCTGCAGCTCTCGGGCACCAAGGGGACAAGCACTGCTCGAGCGAGGAACGCTCTCGGATCGCACGCCCGCAACAAACTTCTGCAACACCTGCAAAAAATGACTTCTCTCCCCCGAGGCTGGCTGGCACCCTAGCAGATGCCATCTCTACCCAATTAATTCACACGTCCATTCACGTTACCACTCGGCCTGGCTTCGGCAACAAGGTGTGTGAAGCCTTCAGCCATATGAACGGCAGTGACAAACATCCCTGTGAGACCTCGCACCCGTTCTTCGCCCTTTGTGCTCAATTTCTGGTTAAATTTAAGGTCTCAGTTCTTATGGTAAGGGCACTCCATGGGCTGAATGCAGGATAACTAACAGACCATGAAAGTCCTGGAAACACACAAAGGGAAATCAAGGTCAGTAGGTTCGTTCTTAGACAAGAAGGAAGCTCCTCTCAGCAGGGCGGGAGTTTGTAGAACTGCAGACTACTTGCTCTGTGGCCAACCCCAGACTGCCAAATTTACTCTGTGAAAAAATAAGGATCTTCTACTCTAATTGAAAAGGACAGATTTCACACTAGGTAAGACCTTAGCATTTGGAAACTGAATGTTAAATGCTTGGCATTTACTCCATTTCTGTTGGATCTTCCTTTTTAAGAAGGAACTATACAGCTTGATGCAACAATAAATAATTTTCTTAAGTTTTATTGCAATGCCATGAGCCATTAATGGATAATTTTGCATAGTTTTCAAGAGAGGGCAGCAGGCTGAATCACAAAGCAGCCATTGGGGCCATTACCATTTCCTTAAAAGCAGAAGTCCCTCACCTATTCCATTTTAAACACCAGTCAGTTTTCTACAGTTGCTTCTCACCCTCCACCAAATTACACACAGATCCAGGCCTTGCCATCCAGTAGTAACGGTCCCACAACACCCAGCCCTCCTAAAAGGCTCTGTAATTGGGTACTGCTTTGTCAAGGAGAGTTTTAAAACAGTCAAGACTCCTGACCTTCAGCCAGCAGAGGAAAGACCTTTCCCAGGTTCCTCTGGCCTGGCCATACACTGCCTCAACAACTTGCATCTACATTTTTCCTTGAGATCAACGAGCAATGGAGAAGGTCCCTGAACTTAAATAAACTGGAATAAAAATTCAGAAATAAGCCTTGCCTATTAGATGGCTTTGGAAAGAGATTTTCAGGGGCAGACTTTCTCTGGGAGCAACCAGTATCAGACAGAAGCTGGTTTGTGGTGTCATGCAGGAACGCAGCCAAGACCAATGGGCAGAGGTTCCTCGTCCACCTTTATTACACAACGTCCTTCCCAATTCGGGTGCCTCTCCTTACTTCTGTGCCAATATGCTGTTAATCCTCAAATATATTAACCTCTCCATACTGCATAAAACATATGGGGACACTGCAAATACTTTAAAACACAAAAATCGGGGATCCTTAAGTCTAAAAAAAAGACCCAATCGTACAGCCTGTTTTTATTTGCCTTTACCTCTAGATCGTAAGAACTCTGTGGTATAATCAGATCCCTTTTTCAGTACAAATTTTACATGAAAAAATACTCTATTTTTCACAAGCCTCAATTCCTCCACTAAAAATAATATTTCTAATTTCTAGCTACAACAAAAAAAAATCAAGGAATGGAAAAAGAACAGTTTTAAAGATTCTGCTAAAAAATTACCTCAAATTCTCAAAGTCCAGTGAAATCAGAAACTAACAAGCAAAAGTGAAGACTGCTGAAAGGAGAAGAAGCTTGTTACAAATACTGTAATTTGAGTTACAACACATGATTTTTGCTATTAAGCCTTAACATGCATCTTGTTTCACCTAAGTTCGCAGTGGAATTGCCCTTGCAGTAAAGCAGCTGTAGATGCACGGCTTACACAAGAAACCATTTCTGTTGTACATGGTCAATTTTGCATTTTCTTGTCCTTTGTATATTCAGTCCTGTGCACTATTAGAGGCAAAGAGCTTCTCAGGATGTAGCCACCAACAGCCTTCAAACCAAGAGCTCATGGCATGGCAGGACCTGCCTCGTGACACCCTCCTGGGTTGTCCTCCTTTCCAGCTGCCACAGCACAAACACTATCAATGGCCTTCAGTATGTCTTACTGTGACTTTTTCATAATAAACAAGCAACATGGTTTCAACAAAAGGGTGGCACTAGCATTAACAGAAGAAAGTTGGGCTAAAACAGATGAAAAGTGGACTGTAAGCCAAAGCCACTTCCAAGGCCCAGTCTATGATCTAGAAAAATTCAGTTCCACTACAGTCTTGGAATATGCAAGAATTTACAGCTCTCACTCTGCAGGAAAGAGCTGTAACTTCGCATGTAAAATCAAATTTGTGCTTAAAATGCAATACCTGAGAACTTTGCAAGAGTACGGAATAAAGAATAGAAAATGTCCAACCTGAGTTCTTTTAAAGTATTTATCACTTGTACAAACACTTTACCTGGGGGCTTTTATCTTAGCCATTTTTTTATTTTTATTCAAAAAGCCAAAATTAACTGAAAGAATACCAGCAGATTTTCTAATTGAGCTATCCATAACATCCACCTCACTCAATACTATATTGCACAGAGTTAACTTGTGCAACGCACACAGAGAATGTGCAGAGCACACGAGAAGATCTATCAACACAAACACCTTTCCTAATCACTGCTCCTTGTTCACGTTGCATATAGCAAAAATGCAAAAACAGCATAGGCAGAAGGCGGATGCAAACCCAATTGATTGAAATGAAGTGACCTAGGACATGGCAGCCTGCGATGAAATACAGCAGGTCCTGGTAAGCTACCCCAAGCAGCAGCGTGCACCAGCAGAGGTAAATTCTTATCCAGTTCCTGACCGATTTTAATGCATTTTCATACATTTGGAGAATATCAGATGGAAAGGCCAATTTAAAAAGATTATGTGAGATCATATAAATGAGCTCAGCTAGGTGACCCCTCATAATGCACACACTAGCCAGAAGGCAAAATATTCTCTCTAGTGGGGAAAAACCTGCCGTGGTCAAGTTTCATTCTCTCTCATCAACTGAAGGAGCACAGCAGCCACTTCTCTCCCACCTCATTTGGAGGTAACTGCCCTCAGGGCAACCCTGCTTTTGCCTCTTTTAGACTTATCAGAGATTCCCTATCAGCTGGAGGCTCGTCTTACAGGGCAAAGTTTAAAACACAGTAGTCAACCATATTGACTAACAACCCTCCCCACTCAACAGGGTTCCAAGTCAGCTGTACTGTTTTAAGTTCTGGTGTGTGTGTATGTGCATGTATGTATGTGTGTGTGTACATATATATATGTATATATATACACACACACACACACACAAGTCTAGCTTTGCAATAAAATAATTCATCAACAGTATAGAGCAAATACAGTACCATACCAGGGAAATGAACTTACTTTACAGAAATCAGCTTTATGGGACGCACTGTTACCTGCATTCTTCCACACTCTAGCTCTACAGATTGCACACTGTCACGCAGCATAGAGCAACTGAACTGACCCATGCATTTCAGTTTAGCTAATTTGTGCCAAAAGGAAGCCTGCTGAATTTATATCTGAATATTCAAAGGGTTTGGAGGAGGTTGGCCCTTGTATTGTATAAAATGCATCTTTAACAGCAGATCTTTTCCATGCCGCTCACTATAACCCTAGTTCACCTTGCTTGAGATCCCTGGAATTAAAAATAATAATAATAATAATAAAATAAAGACATGTCTACCTGTTCCTGCCTCACATGCAAAACAATTCATTATTTTTAGTTCCCTCTGGGCCAGATCCAAAGTCCTTCAAATCAACAAGAGCTTTTCATTTATGTCCACGGGCTTTGGATCAAGCCTTTAATTATAATTGCATTGCCCCTTTAAGATGCAGGGCCCTCATTTCCCCTGCAGGTTTCTGCTGGCAACTCTAGGATCCTACACAAGGCTCTCTTAACACCTGATTAAATATTAATCCCAAGGTGGGGGCCTCCCTCTTTTATGATCCTTTCCCTAGAAGCTCCTATTAGTAAATCACAGTCCAGCACAAGAGGAAATGTGGCCATTCCATTATCCTCAGTTCACGAAGGGGCATTAATTCTTAATAAACTGGCCTGATTATTATAATACTTGAAGGATGCAAAATACAGGATAGACAGGTTTACATCCATGTCTAAGATTAAACACACGTACGGTGCTGGGAGGGGAGGTGGGGAGGAAAGGACGCAATCCTCAGCACGACAGGCTCGAGCCGGTGTGCCGGGATGGCCTTCTGTGCCTCCTTTGCAATCTGCTATTTCTAAGGGGAAAAACTAAGCTTTTCCTTTTTATTTTTATTAATTTTTTTCTTTTAACTTACCTTCTCTCCCCCTGCCCTCCTCAAAAGGCAACGTCAGCCACAGCTTTTCAGACTTCAAACTAAGCATCATTTTCAAGGATTTGAGATAAAATCCTGCGTTATTATTTGAGATAAAATCAAAATGCTGGATAACACATGCATGTCTGCATCAAAACATAAAGGCCCTCAAGTTCCAGTCTGAAAGAAAGAGAGACTCTCTTTTCTAAGGAAGCAAATCAGGTCTGCTCTGACTCTAGGACAGCATGGCACAGCATTACATGGCTGGTAGAAGACAAACAGATGATCAAAACAGCCTTTTAACTGGGCCTTTAGTGGAGAAGCGTGTCATGGTACTAGGAATTCAAGCTTCCCTCACCCTGTGCCAGACCCCAGCCAAAGCCCTCCTCTCATTTTGGTCTTCCTTCCAAAACTATTTCAACGCACAAGTCTGGACTTGAGCGTGGTCGCACGCTCAGAAAATCCTCCAGTCACGGCCTCTGGTGATAACAGATGTTAGTGTACTGGAGATCCATTCCTCAGCCATGAGTGGTGGTGATGCTCCTTGCTGATTATGGCACTTAAAACCTTACAGAGCCCCATAAGGCAAGGCTTTTATGTTTTCCAAGGATGGACAGGCAACTTCTCATGTAGAATTTCCACATTCAAGTTCTCCCGAAAGTGCTATTATCTTTTTACTGTGGTGACCAAACCATGCAACACATCGTATCCCCCCCAAATCTTAAAAATAAAATAAACCACCATACACCCTAGGAAATTGTACAGGAACACCAGCAATTTAACAGGAACCTCAAACTGGCAAAAAAATGACAAAAATTCTCTAGAATCAATTCTTCCAATCTGGGGGTGGGGGGGAGAGAGAGAGAGAGAGAAAAAAAAAAAAACTGTAGGTATATAAAAGGAAACAGTTATAAGGTATTTAAACCATTTGATGCCTGATCATCATCCAGTTATATCAGACATAAATCCAAGTTCAATCAATGTCAGACAATTCAAATGTTTTCATTACATGCAGAACTTCAAGTAGCATCACTGTCTTGATTTTAGTTTCAATGACACCTATAATCTGATACAAGCAGAACTTCTTGTTCACCAGATACACTAAACAAGAAACCTGAAATGCTACAGAACACACACTAAAAACCTTTTTTTTTCTTTTTTCTTCATTTCAAGGGATGCAGAATGCTGAAAATGCCTGGAATTTCAATAATATATATATATTTTTCAAAATGACAATGCTAAAAATATACTGTGATTGTATCCATCATTTGTATTTGCAGCTGGAAAAACTAGTATGTGCAGGATCATTTCCTGTTCAGATTGGTTTATCCAGTGGCTATCTTTAGAAAGTCAAAGTTGAAATGAAGGAACTAAGGAAATAGCTGGGACAAAATAATGCTTTAAAAACATAAATGACAAACTTTATTTAGCAGGCATTTGAGCTGTGGTACTACTAGACTTCTGCTGCTCAGGTTTTTAGGTATTTTTTTCTTACCAGAGACAAGATGTTTCAAGAGCTTTAGTCTGCCCATAGCAGGTAGCAATAACCACATGGCTGCAACTTGTCCATTCGAGCCCTCTGGAGACTGATGTAGAAGATGTTGGTTCCTGGTATTTTATCTGAATTAGTTTTGAAGCAGCTACCCACTTTGCAATCACATTTTTCAGTGCAAAATTAGCCATTTGCTAAATTTGCTAAATTTTCAGTGTGCAAATTCAGCCATTTCCTTTCCTGGGGGAGGATACCACAGCTAACAGGCACAAAAGACAAAGTCCAGAAGACCACAAAGCCTAAGCAGTCAGCAAGATGAAAGGGGCAGAACTACTGCTAATCCTCTATTTCTTCCCCAAGGAGGGACTAACCATCCTCCAGAATCCTTGCTGACAGAAAGAAAGAAAATTTTCAGGTAACAAGAGACCTACTGCTTTGCAGTACAGAAAAATGGCTACTGTGAACCAGGCCTGAAAGCCAGTGAAGTTGGCAGAGCTTACAGGGTATCTTGGCATTAATTTCAGCAGACTCTACACAGAAAATGTGAAAGCAATACAGAGGTCTCGGCGACCCAGACTTCCTGCAGAGCAACACCTCCATGGTGCATGTTACCTTAATGCACTTGATTCCGGGCAGTTTTGCACAAAAGTTGTCACAACTATTATCCCCCCAGCTGCAACTAAACAGCAGCAGTCTCAAATGCATCAGGTCTCAAAGATTAAAATAGACCCTCCTGCACTTGAGCAGCGGGGCAGCCTATTCATTATCTCAGAGTCTATTCAAGGTCTCAAATAGCATTGGAAGGATGCCAGAGAAATTGCAAATATGAGTAAACACAGATTTCACTCCACCCCCAAAAGATAACTGTCCCATTACCAGCGAGCCAAACTTGGAGAGAAGGCAGCTTACGAACATACCCGGTCAGGGATCTGTGGAGAGCTGGTGCTGCCCTCTTTTGTTGCCAGTTTTACCCAATAACCAATTAGGACTTTATTTTATTGCTACACCTGTGCCACATTTTCAACTTTCCTATATCCTCTGCTTTGAAAAAAAAGTAATTAAGATCTGAGTTTGTTTTACCTGACAGGACAAGAAACATTCAAGAGAAAATACCACCAAAATACTTGCAAATCAGCTTCCAAGCCATTAACGTGCAGCTTTACACCCAACAGAACACATCTGAGTCTTTGCCTTCATTTCAAAGGTTTGAACAAAGCCACCAGAAATTTCACATACCAGCAGCCATTGCTACACGTTTATTAGAGCCTCACATGCCATAAGTATATGTACTTAAAATATCTGATGTTTGGGATGATGAAAAAGAGCAATTGTGGAGGCGATGCTCCTTATGCTCCATATGTAACAGAACTTATGCACGTTCTCAAGCTGAGCCTTGATATCTTCCAACATAGCTCCAATAAATAACAAGGATTATTTGCTACACATTATACTTCTTGCAAACTTGGTCCAACTTCCAGTTAAGGCACTTGTCTTAGGTCAGTACCAATTTGACTTGATTGTATTTCCTCCCACTAAATTAAGGGGCATACATTAATTCTTGATCATGACTTGTCTAAGATATTTATTCTATTTTCTACTCATCATTGACAGCTAGTTGTATAAAACACGTAACACCATTTCTGCTTCCCAAATAGATGCCATTGTCTTTAATTAGAAAAATATCCAAATTTTTTAAGTGGAAAAACTAACCAAAAAACAAACAGGAATGTCTAGACTAATTACCTTGCCCCTTTGGTACATGTGATTTCTTTCACTCACTGTCGAAATACAGTCACATTCTTAGAGAAATGGCAGTAGCTTATCCATACACAGAACTATCATACAGTAACATAAAATAGACATGAAGGAAATGACTGATTTTCTTAGAAAAAGAACGATGACTTCGGTAAATAAAAATAATTTCTCTCTCTCCCCTCAAACACGGAAGAGAAATTAATTTAGTAACTGAACAGATTGAAACTGTCTGCAAACCCTAATTACCCCTCTGTTTTTCAGAATTTGCAGGAATTAAGGTTCAGATTTTCATCAATCTTTAAAAAGAGTTGGTTCTAGTTACCTCAAGTTTTAAGCCATCCTCTTCACACTTCCTAAGTAATCTTTGATAAAAACAAGCCCTCTCAGGCTGTCTTAGATGTACAGAACTCGAGGTACCCTAAACTACATGTTATTTTCCATTTGTTTTGTCTGCTCTACCCGTTAGTCTCTCTTTATAACTCCATTAGATTTTTGGAGACCACCAAGTTTCCTCCACCCAATTTTACTACTCCCAGCAGTGAAAAAGTACATGAAAAAAAAGTCATAAATAATGCACAGCTTGGGAGAAAGATGAGGCTTTAATCTAGAAGGGAGAGATTTGATATAGACACAATCCATAGGCATCAAAAGCCTTAAACAAGTCAATCTGACATATCTTATAAAAAAGGCTCTTGACAGACATGGACTGCACTACTGTTCACTCCATCAATGCTTCCTCAAATCCATCATATTCTTATGGGTGGCTAAAACATCCACTTTGCCTTGATATGGAAAAAGCAGAGTCCGCTCAATTTAAAGCTGTTCATTTTTTTTTTCCCCCATGAGAAAAGTCCATAATCACCCTTACTGTGTTCAATCCAATGGGACTGTTAGTTTTACTTTTCTGAATTTACTCAAGGTCTTCTATTGACCTTGTCTATCACATTTCACCACCTGCTTTTTGAACCAGGGGAAGAAAAATCAAAGCAATCGGAAGGTGAGGTCCCCAAGGCAGGAAACAAGACGTTCCTTCAACCCCGAGATTCCCGTGACAATTTTATCAAGATCTGTGTATTGGGGATGCCAGACAAACCTTCACACACCTTACAAGTCTAGAACCCTGCAAGCAAATGGCCTTTGAAGCAGATGATGCTTTTCATGATTCCTGAATGAATAAATCTTTTTACTGATGAATGATGCAAAAATGCACAGGCTCCTTGGTGCTGTGAACATTCAGTCCCTCTGCTACACTTCAGTGACTCTGAAATGTTGAGACAAATGGACTAAAGAACTAAAGGCTTCCACTTTACAATAGTCTGAAGGATGGTTTTCCACAGACCTTTCAACAAATGATTTTGCAAGCAGTAATTCATCTTATGATAAAATTACTGAAAATAAAGATACTCTCATCTTTATCAAAGGCAACCACACATTTCTGTTCCCTTAAAAACAACTGAATTTAAAGAAACTTTGATAGGTCTTGCTTAGATTTCTTCCATCAGCATAGCATGGTACCAATCACTGCTTTAGAGTTTCTAAACATCAGCACAGGTAGTTCAAAAGGGATGAGGGTTGGAATAAGTAGTAGTAGGGGACAAGACAGTAGTAAAGCAAAAAAACAAAAAGGGTTTTTTTTTTTTTTTTTTTTTTTTTTAGGAGAAACAAATGATAAAAACATTTTCAAAAGGAATCAAGACCAAATCTTGACCTTTTTTGCATCCAGACTTCAGGTCACATTTCTAAATGCATTTTGCACAATGCAGCTATTTGCAGGACTTCTTTTTCAAGTCTTTATTTCAACAGCAATTTTGTATTATGTTAACAGTAAAGAAAATTGATGAAAAAAAGAGAAAAAAAATGAAGAATTGCTAGAGATGACGGTACAGGAGGTCCTGCCATTCTCTCACGGTTATTCAAACCTACACACAAGCTCAGGACATTTCTCGATACATCAAACGCTAAGGAAGTCACTTCAACACTGAATATCTGTAATGCTAAATGAATATTTAAGTGAGTTTGTTTTGCCATTTGCATTCCTCTGGAGAACACCTCACCTAACAGTTGAGCAGTTAGTTAGGCATTACTCACATGAGCGCTCAAGAAATGTGAATATTAACCTCGCGTACTTCAGTAGCTACTAGTCTGATTCACTTCTTCACACTTAAGAGTCAGATAACAACCCTACACAAGCACATTCAAAACTTTTCTGTATTTCACTTACGATGGCACACTATTTGACAGACAAATACAGTGTATTCCACATTCTGTAGGAGAAGTAACTTCCGAGGAAAGGAAGCAATTTTAACACTGGTCAAATTTTTGCCTTTCTGCCACCGTCATTGAGATGTATGTAGACAAGCAACAAATAATCCCAAGCAGTGTGAGAGTTCCCCAAGGGAGAGAACAGCATGGGAAAGCTGAGACCAGAGCAGTTTTTTGCACTGAGGAAGATCTCAAACGATTTTGAAACTGAAATTTATGTTTTCTTTTGGCTTACTGTCACTCCAGTTTTAAAAGTGTCAGTAAGATAGCAGAAATTCTAACTAAACAAAAATTGCAATCTGAAAATCCAAGCTTTAGTTAGACTCATATGACTTAACACCTTTTCTTGGCCTCTCTAAAGGAAGGCTGCAGAATTATCCTCAGTGGGCTGCACAATGTTTATATTCTGAAGCTCACATATATCAATTAACAATGATGATGTCTTTGCTCGGTTCTCCTAGCCATTTTTGTAAGCCTAGTGCAAAACAACAACCTTTCCCAACAGAAAATAAGAAAAAATGCTCGAAAAAAAGGCATGAAAAGAGTTAATCAAAGCACCATTCCTCATTTTTCCTGATCACGTAGACAGTGACCAAAAATAGACCAAGATCGTTAGCATCATTCGTGTCTTCTTGTTAATTGGCCTGTTTTAGATGCAGATGTTTTTCACTTCCAGACACCGATATTTTTTTGAAGAGTATAATACATGCTGCTTTGGCATTTTTGACCCCAGTGAAACTCTGATTTGCTATGCTATCAAATCTCAGTAAGGAGTAGCCCTTCTCTTTTCCATGATTGATTGAGGTCTTGAAGTAACAAGACCTCTTCTAAAACCAAGTGCCTGTGATATTGGACTTTCCCTTTATTTTCCTGAGACACAGAGGGTCGGGGTTTTCTTTGCATATACAAACAACAAACCAGCCTGTCGAGACTTACAAGTGATCAAGTCAAGAATAACGTTCTCCTCTGAAAATTGGTGCCTTAAAAATCAATATCCGAAAGTGCATTTGAACCAACATCCACAATATGCTTACACTGTATCACACGCGATAACTTCAAAGATTTGAAGATCATTTCTTTTTCCTACTAAGTACATGCATATTCGGATATTTACCTACACTCTCTGAAACTCTAGTCTGTAGAGATGCAGTGCTTTCAGTATTCCACCCCAGAGTTGCCAGAAGAGTTTAAAATATTCAGGTGTTTTAGCATATTACATTATAAAGAACAGACCAAAGTGGAAATCCGTGAACATTTTGCTCTAACAGTGAATGAACTGAAAGCCCTATGAGCTGCATTCTCATTCAGTTCAGTTTGCACTTCAGGGTTGATATCAGAGACATCACTGCAATATAAAAATGATATAATAGGGAGTTATACCCTTTCTTTTATCCTGTACATTTTATAAACTAGCATTTGTTCACAGCTATGTCTGTCAGTGACATGCTCAAAGTGATTTAAAACAGACCTTTAAAGTGTGGACACAGCTACTTCAACTTGCAAATTAATAGGGCTTGCATGTCCAGGCAGGATTTGTACTTGCAGATCAGCTGTTCAGAATACAAAGGTACAGAGCAGATCCATTTGCAAGCAGAAATGATTGTGAATCATTTCTAAAGCCTGGCTGTGGTAAAAGAGACTAAGTTGTCATTTTCAGCTATATCCTGCACACATGAATATGTTTCTTTCAATTCCAAGGCTAGTTTTTAGTCTAAAGCAAGCCACACTTACTAAAGAGCATGAGACTGAATTAAAAAAAAAAAAAACAACAAGGACTGCAATCAATGTTCTTCAGATTAGTTAAAATAATTGATTTGATTAAAAACAAAAAAAAAAAAAAAAAAAACACTGAGGTGCACTAACCAGATTGATTAATATTCCTTTAAGAAGGCTTGGAAGTAGCCTCAACCCTCCTAATTTTTATGCTTTTACTCCCAGAGGGGTTATTGGACACCTAAGTAATGAACCTCCTATAGAAAATACTCAGTGTGCTTATACAACCACTATATTATCCAGGAAAATTATACCCAAATTGTATAAAAAACTATAATTCAGATTCAGATCTTCCTTTTAAAAAATGCCAGCAAGAATTTCACTTTCCAAAGCAGTTCCCAGCTCCCATTCAGCTCAATTGTAATCACTTGTGCTGAGGATTTCTGGAGAAAAAAAAAAAAAGACACCACCAACACTGGCAATGCTTTCAAAACTAGTTTCTTTGTAGTACATTTATTCTATATGTTGAATTATATGCCATAAAGTGGCTCTGTGAGGCATTCAGAGCACAGCTGTGATGAGCAAGAGCCATGATTAATTCTGTCCTTGCTCCTCATAAACTATTTGCCTTGTCTAATTAGAAAAAAAAACACAATAGAAGTTACAAAAATTTTCACCATTTCCAATTGGCCACCAAAAACACAAGAGAAGCCAAGTTGTTTTTTACTAACCGCAATGAATAATGTATAGAGAGACAAAACCTCAAAGTCTTCCCCGTTTGGTGCTGCATTGTTCATATTGTCTTCACACACATTTTCATTTTGCAAAAACTGGTTCGAAACCCACCGCAACACAGTTCTGTGGACCTTTAATAACCTCAAAGAAATCATTTGCTTCAGTGTTCTTAAAAATATTTTAAGTTTTCTCTATTGCTCCACAAATGTCAGGCCTACCTCCAGTGGTCCAAGCCCAGTTTTTCTGAATACTGTGGGGAGGAGAGGAAAAAAAAAAAAAAATATATATATATATATATATATCTCCTTTGGAGGTGGTTTCAAAATGGGCACTCATCTACCTGCAGAGCAAGCCAAGGTTTGGAATAAGCACCAGCTTGGGGCATGGGGGAATGACCTTCCCTTTTTTCCCCAGTATAGAGGAGACGGGAGCTGCAGAGAGGATGGCAACAGCAACTAGCACTGGATTCCGAGTCTCAATTCAGACAAAATTTAAGCTAAAGGAATAATTCATCAAGTTTTATTTCCCAGTAACATTAAAGAGCTTTGAAATGTTTCAGCTCTTTCACTTAGAGGCCTGACAGAACTGGCTACCTCAAGCACTATTACAGACACAGCATGGGACAAACCGTCCCACTGCAGGAAGATTTTCCAAAGCCCTAGATGGACGTGCAATTTAGCTATTATCGTTTTAAACAAGGCTAAGACACCTCATCTGCCACTGGTCCTTCCCAAAGTGAGATTTGGGGCGTTCTGAAGAATTCTGAACCCTGTCCAAATTTTTCTTTTGAGACAAACCCCAAATAACTCAAAGCTATTCCAAACATAAGGTTCATCCCTCCTCTCGGTATCCTCACTCAGGATGGCTCATCCTGATAACAACAATGAAGACATCAAAAAACACAAATTTATCAGGGCTGAACCAAAATCCCTCTCCACGTAGAAAAAGGTTTTTGTTTGTTTGAAGCTGAGACACAAACTTTTAAAGTTAGCTAGCTGGGATAGGGAAACCTCTGCTGCACAGAAGGGCCCAAAACATCCTCCAAGTTTTGGTAGGTTTTTTGAGCCATTTGTTCAGCTCCTGGAGGGAACAGGGACCAGCTGCCGATTTTGGATCCCGACCTGCCCTTTCCAAAACAAACCCACAGCAACGCTCCGGATGTTCCGGGTAACCTGCCCCCTTCGTGAAGGGGGAACCTGGCCGGGCTGATTTCGCTTTTGCAGCTCCGGCAGCACCCGGCCCAGGTTCAGCTCTTGCATTACATGAACTTCAGCCACCCGTTTCCTCCTCCAAGCCCCACTGGGCAGTGGTGGCCACCTGGGCTTATGGATTGGTGGATTGGGCATTGGGAGACAGGCCTGCCAGACGGGAGACAAATCCAGGATTTTGCAGCAGCAGTTTCTGCGGAGCCGAGACCAAACGTGCTGTGGAGCCGAGCACTTCCCTAGGAGAAGGGCAGCCATCTACCGGCAGGTAGGAGACAAGGAGAGGCATCTCGCAGGGCCTCCCAAAACGGTGAGGAGGACGCAAGAGCCACCTATGTAACAGAGGCAACTCCAAGCCCCCCAAAAGCCCCACTCCTCCTTACTACTTCAGACAAAACCCTCGGAAGAGACACCAAGGATAAATATAAGTAGGGAAGCACGCATTTTAAAAGCGGTAAAATAGAATAAACCTCATCAAACAGCCCGAGAGAATGGGATTCAAAGCCACAAGTCATTTTCTGGAATTCTGAATCTTATCTACAGAACGAAAGACTGCCATTTCTTTAATCTACAGACGAAAAGGAGCCAGCTGTACCTCCGAAAATCAGCTGCGTATTGATCCTGGCCCTGTTAATATTCATGAAGCTACATCGTAAGACTGGAGATTTTAACACAGTGCCCCTGGACTCTAAATCAATTCGCATTGATTTCAATTGGCTTCTCCCATCCAAGCATCGACCTTACCCCTCCCTTGGAAACACGCTCTCAAGGTCCTTTGAAACGCGCTTGGCGGATAATGAACTCGGCAGGGCTGCACGTGTTCCCGGGGCTGGCGGGTGCTCCTCCTCCCGTCGAGCTTCCGAGGGCTGGATACTCCTCTCCGGTTTGGTGTGAACACTTAAAAACGTGAACCTACGCACCACAGGGCTTCCACGAGCTTCTGGAAGCCAAAACAAACTCTTTCCCTTCGCCGGGATTTTTCTGAAAAGTTCAAGGCTAATGCAGCCATCTAACAAAGCTGCATTTCTTGACACCAATTGCTTCCAGAAGAAATAAAAGCTGAAATGTTTCTGGTTTCTGTTTGGTTGGCTTCTGGGGACGGCAAACGGGTTTACGGGAGCAGTAGATTATCACAGGAGAGGGTTGAAGTGTGAACTTAATTTGCTCCTGTCTCTTAAAACGCTCAGCCCTTACACAGCTGACCTTGCTCTCTGTTAAACTCTCCAGCTCCTGACATTCAAGTCTCTTCATAGCGAGTTACAAGGAGTCAAGGGAACTCAGCAAATGAAGACACATGCCAAATCCAATGCTTAGATTAGGGGTTAATAACTACTCATTCAGTGTTCCACTTAGACATACAAAAACTCTATTTAGATATCCCTTCTTCCATTTCAGCTCTAAATGCAAAATGCAGGAAAGTGTTTTTTAAAATTACACCTCTTCCTATCAAAGCAGTTAGTTTTCCAAGCCCTTGCTTTGCCAGCTGACAAAACACTGCTCTCCTATTCCCAGCACTTGCCCTCCAGAACGAGTGGGAGCCCCAGCTAGTTAGTGTCGGCACAACAGTTAGGTCCGTGAAGACACTACATGAATACAGAGCAATACCTGAGAGTTTCATTTATAATGAGAGTGATTTTGTGTTATTACATCAGGCAATATCACAGCCAAAATGACAGCTCTTAATAGCCAATTTGTTCACAATAAGTCCGTTGAATATGTGCAAGGTATTCTCCACACATCCAACTATTCTTCCTTCTCTGACACTTTGTTTACAGATTAATTAGCTATCCCTACATCACATTTGTTTGCACATACAAGATTTGAAGGTAATGTATTTAACACCTATTAAAAATGACAATTTCAGGTTCTGAAAGCTATTGTAACCAAATGCCCTTTAAGAACTTAAAAGTACACCTTTTCCAAATGCATTAAATTATAAATAACCAAACAATGCAATAGTCAGTTCTAGCTGCCCAATGAAGGGTTTCAGGTGCAACTGATTGAGTTTTTCTGTTCCAAACAAACAGCAGGACTACATCTTTATAAGCAACAATATAGTAGCTTGTAGTCACAAAGTCACACCTAAGCTTCCCCTAATATTACAACTCCCAACAGAGCAGCCCCCAAAGTGGTGAGACATCGTCACCCAACACTTCAACATCTTATCTACAATAAGCATAGACTAGCATGGAAATTGAGACCATCCAAACACCACCAATCAGGGTTGTTAAATATACTCAAATCTAGGGGTCTTTATCTGTTTGTTTTCAGGGTTTTTTATTTTGTGTTTGTTTTTTTGTATTCTACAATTCCTCTTCCTATCCAGTCTTCACACCGTACGCTAAGGAGTCTCAGTACTGACCCTTTCACGATGGTTCACTATGATTATCTTTGGTAGCAATTCTCCTTACCCCAGTTTGCATAAAATCCCTATCCCTTCAGAAAAGGGAAACGGAGACCAGCATTCTGCATAAAATCACAGAATTGAAGAGCGAGCTCTGCTGCCTCAGGGCAGCAGCAGATCTCAGAGATGCAGGGCCTTTAACCATGAGGACCACGCGTGCAATTTGGCAATGACTGCATGGGAAACAGCACCATTTGGTTTAATTCAGCACAGTTTGGAGGTCTGTGCTGCTCTAGATTTGGGGAAAAGATTTCAATCAGCCCTTAGCCAGCACTCCAGTTTGCCCATATTCCTGTTCTGTATTTCCAACACAAAACCAAACTCCAGTATTTGCTAACACAGAGCTGATGAGAACATTCAGACCAAGCCCGTGAGCAGTATAACCCTGGAAACCTTGACACAAGCAGAAAATTAAGCCCTGTAATTAAACATATCCCTTTCTCAGCTTCCTGAGAAGCCAGTGTGAGACGCTACTGCTGTGTCCTGCTCCATTTCACTTTTCCTTATTTAAGCGCAGCCTCCCACGTGCCTCCCGCCTGCCGTTTTCCCTTTCTGCAGGCTCCTTCCTGTCTCCAAGTGGCCTTCTCCTATCTCCTTCGCAATCAGAGAAGGCCGGACATCGCCTTGCTGAATGGGAGGAAGGCTCTGTAATTAACTGGATCCTTTGCTGTTTACATAAACACTTAAAATATACAGACAGCTGAAAGGTCAGCCTCAAACACCTAGTGGAAATTAAACCGAATATGAGGTGATTATTATAGAACACCATTTAACTAATGATGTGCTGTCCTTCTGGGAAAAAAAAAAAAGAATTTTTCTTTAAATACTCTTGCTGTTTGCATTATTGGTCTAAATTAAATGAGTTTTAAATGCATTTCACAAGTCAATCTATAAGCAGCAGGTGAGACAACAAAACAAAGCTGCTTTCTGAGGCTTGCCTAGGATAGGACAGGGACAACTGGAGTATTTTTAAAACATTTGGATGGAATTCCCCATTTCCAAACACTTGAAGAAATTATTTTAATAATTATTTCAATAAATAAGCTTTAAGGCTTATTTACTGAAACAAGTAATACTTTGGGAGCTTTTGAAAATGAATTTAAACCTTTTGTTATAAGTAGGGGAACTAAAGCCTCATTAGAAAAATCACAGGTAATTTGCAGATAACCTTGAAAAGGGCACCCGGCGTGCTTTGTCATCAAATTGCCATAAGACCTTTTCCTCTGCCAAAAGGGCCCAAATTTTCATGAGAATTTTTTTTTAAATGTTTTGAGATATCTGCAAAAACATTTAAAAAAATGGAGATTTATTCCATATAAATGGATAAAGAAAACAAATTAACATTTAATTACCATTAGCTAGAATCTGGAAGAACCTCAGTTCTGATTTATACCTCAGCCCTAGCAAGCCACGCTCCCGTCATCCATCTTCACAACAACGCTGGATCATTCACTTGGCTTTAACCACTTATTTAAGCACCACTCAAGACTGCTGGCTATAAGCACCCGCTAAAAATGAGTCAGGTCTAGTCAGGTCCTCACCCAGGGATTGATGGCAATTATGATCCAAAGAGTTAAACAGGGTCACCATGAATAGCCTGCAACTGTGTCCACCATGGAGCTCAGACCTGACCAGCATTAGGCCAAGAAGGTACATTCCGAAACTTGCCAAAAAGGGGATTGAAAGCAGAAATAAGGAACAAACAGTACAAACGCCTACCTTGGAAATTAATTCAGCATTAATAAAACAATACATTTAAACACACACGGTCTTGTGCTGTGCTTTCTATTAACAGTTAAGTGGTCAAGTTCACACACGGGCATCTTCACAGAAAAGGAAATGTGAGTTTATTCAGCTGAATGTAACCAAAATGCTTTAAAAGTTGTCTTGAAATACTTCTAACTTTAAAAGGAAATCTACATTTCACTGACACGGAGACACAAAGTTACAGAACAGCATCTTGCCTACCTACCCACTTAATATGCTATAATTAGGGATAAGGAGGCAGTGGTAACATCTAAGCTAGGTTTGATACAGGATATTAATCTGAACTCGAGATAAAGCACTAGGTATAGAAAGAGCCGAGTTATACACTTAAAATTGTAAAACCAAACACATTACTTATGGAATTTCCCTCAAAGCAGGTGTTGCAAGGTCCAATATTCGGATGACATTTAAGTATAGATACACAGCACACACATATACGTTGCCTTTGCAAAGCCTGGGCTACAACTAAAGCAGAACCAACCTTTCTAGTTTTTACCTACATCTTCAATGGATTGATTTGTTAGCATAAGGACTGCAGGATGCAATGCCACTCCCCTCATTTTCTTCTAACA
>JAYECN010702886.1:23656-48243 GCA_035222435.1 Microcambeva ribeirae
TTCTGTTTTTCCTGACATGTTCTTCACCACTGAGAAAAAAAAAAAAAAAAAAAAAGGACATTTTGTTGGAGAATTTGCCGTGTTCCCTGTCGTGATGCAGGTAGGAAATGTAAGAGGAAGACACTTGCCTCTGACAGTTACTCATGAGTTTTGTCTTTCAGCTGCTATGCCATGACGGATTTTAAATTTTGATAATCCCTTTTTAGCCCTTTCAGACTAAGGCCATGAAATGCCAGAGCTCAAACAAAACCGGGTCCTGTCGGCCCATGTTCATACAAATAGCCCAAACCAAGATGATTTATTTACAACAGTTAATACAATTGGTAGTAACGACTTTATAGGCAACCTCTAAGTGCAGGCGAGATGAAAAATTTACTAAATTGGAGTATAAAAATTCATAAGAAAATGTACAGAATCAATATTTCATGGGCCTTGCTTTACCTTGCCTTACACAAATCTACTCCAGAGCTCACATTAAAATTTAAACCAGCTTCGTGCGACAAGTTCAAATGCTGGGGCTGTTCCATATTAGTTTAACTTCGGAGGGTATTTTTTGTTTTGTTTGTTTCATAAATTGGAAAAAAGCACTTAGGGTTCCGTACTGTTTTTGAGTGCTTGTGTGTGGTTTTATTTTGGTTTTTTTTTTTTTTTTTGGTTTTTTATTTTCCTGTTTTCCTCCCTTCTTTTAAGGATAAACTAATCGCTGACATAAATAGGAGGAACATTGCTTAAGAAATATAATCCTAAAATACCTTTGCATTCTCTTTAATACAGCATAGAAGATGGTGCTTGGAAAAAATATATGGAAAATACTCTGAAAGACACCAGTGCTGGGATGAGGACAAAAAAATAATAATAATAATAAAACCAAAAATCACAAGACAGATGGTTAGATTTTTTTCAGAGAGTGACAGCATTTGTACAGGAATGTAAGAAAGGAGCTACGTCTGAAAGAGCACTTAGCACCTGACTCCAAAATCCGCTGCTCTCCAAGCAGCTAAGGACAATCCTGGGAAATCCACCTATTGAGTTTAGGTGCTGCAACAGTCCTGAAAATCCTGCTGCCGGCTGCAGACACCTCACACTGCTGCAAAACTGAGGCTGCCCTGGTGCAATAGGGGTTGCAGGTGGGTGTCTCTTCTACTCGAGCAAGCTCACGGTGAAGATCGACTCTGTTAACGTTCACTCCATGAGAGCGGCCAAATCCTGAACTGGCCTTGCAAGAATGAAACTCCTCTCCCTGCAAAGACACCCATTCAGCAATGAGGTTTAAACATAACAGCATGAGGTTGTTGTGAGACATGAAGAGTTATCTTTTATTCCATGGGTTATTTCACAGGCATGTGCAAGTCCTGTCCTGTCCTGTCCTTTGAATTAGCCTTCCTGACCCTGCTTGCATGATCTCGTTGAAATTTTATGCACCTCTTATCTTGACATAAACCAGTTTGTCCAGAGCAACAAGCAAGATGTCTCTCTCTTTGAAGATAACAGAAAGGAATGATTAAAAATCAGCTCCTTGATGTTTGCATATGGTTCACAAATACTAGAGGAAAAAGATGAAGCCCAAATTAACAAAAAAGATCACCTGTATTTTATTTGTGCCTGCCCACTCATATACATTCAGTTGTGGTTCACTACAAATTGGAAAAAGAAAAGTCACAGATGTTTTTGGAGGACACCAAGTACACCTGAAAAAGGGCATCCGCACCATCACACTAATAATTTCCACTAGATTATCTTCATCAGTTTGAGAAAATGTGGGGCCAGATTTTCAGTCTAGCTGGGCAATTGTGTGTGAAAATAGGGTTAATTTAAGCAAGTAACTAATTGGAAGAAACTGATCTATGTGCACAGTTTAGGGGCAAAAATGACTTTGCAAACTCTTTCAAACATTTGACTCTCAAGAGCCATTTTGACTTAGTTCTTGACAGCATCCTACTGGACAATATGTCTACCTTCTGCTAGTTACTCCATGTTTCTTAAACATTATCTGAATATTGAAAATAATTCTTACCAGTGCAAACAAGTGTATAAGAGAAATTTAATGATCGCTTACTTTCTGAAGTTAACAGCAGACTTCAGCATGTTAGCAAAAACTGGTGATCATTTATTACTTATTATACTGTAATTCATTAAGGTTGTAAGAAATATTTAGATACTTAATTGGCATTTAACAAGATAGCTATAGAGAGTAAATGAGACATTAAATCCTCTTCTAAAATGCCCATTAGGTTTGCTTTGGAAATTAATTGATCTAATTCACTTGCTGTAAACTGTGCCAGTTTTGAACTTCAAGATATTAGTAACAGACAAAATCAGGGATGGTGGATGTCCTCACATATAGTTACATAAAAGGTTAGCAAATTGGGCACTTGCATTTCTGAAACTAATGAATAGAGTAATAGAAAATATTTCTCTCAGATGCAGCCATCCACCCCTAGAATCTCTATCATGGCCACGATTCTCATGAGCATCACCCACGATGCCAGAAGGGGTATCTGAGAGCTGCACAGAGCCTGTCTCAGCTTTAGAGCTGCGATTACTACCCCATTCACACACACACTTGTTCTGCTAAAGCCTCATCTCAGCCCATAACTCTAACTGAAACTCTCAAACTTAGAGAATTTCCCCTTTTAGAAATGCCCTGCTTATATGCCCACCTGGCCCTCAGATGCCCGCAATTTTTTTCAAATGCACTTTTTCAATATAAGCTTTTGTTTTTAGACAGCATTTCCTCCTTTTTGCTCTCCTAGATATTCTCATTTTAAGGCCTGAAATTACAATAGGCAGCAGAGTAAAAACATAACAGCTTTTGCAACTCGTGGCTAAGCTCTGCATGTCTAAACCAATACGGCAAATTGAAGGAGTCCTACTCTTCCACTAAAGGTCTTTCACATCTGCACATGCAGACAATCCTACTAATCACAACACTGTGTATGCACAATATTCTTGGTTAATAAAGTGCCTTGAGGTTCATCAGCTTCTGTCTAATAAATATTAGACACTTTTTATATTTTAGTGACTATTTCCAGGCAAATTGCTGCTTTTTAGGATTAAAAGCAAACAAAAAAGAACACACCTTGGCGTTTATCCACACTTAGATACGTATTTTGATAAAATATCTGTTTTTATGAAATCTTGAGCACACCTTGATTAATTCTCAAGGAAACCATGGGAGCATCTAATGCTCTCAGTAACACTACCAGCAATATTAAAGCCTGCACATAATTTATATTTTGGATTCAAAAGGCTACTCTCAAACTAAATCCTGTAGTATATCACAAGCTGATATCTTGGCCTCAGTCTATATTTTTTTTAATCAGACATAAGGAATATGTTTAAGAAACAGAGTAGTTATTTAAGGCCAGGATGCAAATTCTTGTCATGGTTCTAGAAGTATTTTTAGGCCTTAAAAATAATGCTAAATTCCCTGAGACAACCAAGTCCCTCCAATGGTGCAGTTATTAAGTACATCAAGTCATGTCTACAGCACACACTTTTGCTAAGAATATTCATAGCCAGGAACACCATGAGATGCAATTTCTAGCTAATACAGCCATGTCAAAGAAAGGCACAATCATAACAGCCAAATTCACCTTTGGACAGGGTGACTTCTCATCCCGCAATGGGAGAGGAATGCAACGAGCGGGCAGGAAGGACACGGTTTTGCTGGCTCTGCTGGAGGAAGTTAGCCAAGGAGGTTTGCCAGTAGCCCAAAACGGACGAAACCCCCGAGCGCGGACAAGGCCGTAGGTACGTATTTCTGTCAAGGACTGTTTACAATTTATGAAGGTCACCTCTTCCTCTGGTGCAAATAAATCTTGCTGGGCGGCCCAGCCCTACCCCTGTCTGCCCGCGGAGGAACCGGCTCCTTCCAACCCAAGAGCCGCCTCACGGACACGAAGGCAGCAGCAATCGGCGCAACTCAAACCCAGCCAACCGCCCTCCCTTCGCTATTAGGGTGACAGTCTTCAGCGCTTGTTCCTTCCTCTGGGGAAACACCGAGGACCTGCAGCTGCATTTTTTAGGTGGTTCATTAGCACCAGCAGCACCATAGTAGCTCTTGATGTCTGCTGTGAAGAACTTCTGCAGTTAAAGAGAAAAGTGCTAAGGGCTTAGCGAAAAGATGCTCCCAACGTACTGCCTGAAAAGACACTATACAGTAACTTCCATGACGCACTCGGCAAGATTTGTTTTAATAGAATTAGAAACAGGCCTCCAACTAACCATTAATTGCATTCTTTCTCCTAGTTTTGAAATTTCTGTGTGCAATAGAGGACCGGCATCTAGCTGAGCCTCGCAGTTTTTTCCATCTGCCAAGTTCTGTGTGTGCCCTCTAAAAATGGCATCCCAGGGTGTTTGGGGGTTGATCGTGTCCTCTCAAGATCCTTCGCAGATGCCATCCCAGCTCATAATCGATTTGACATAGATGTCTTTCGGGGGATCCGGGTTACTCTTTCTGGTAGTGCTGTCCATTTGACAGACAGGAGGCTGCGTCGCAGCAACCCCACCAAACCCCTACCATGTCTGCTACTGAAGCTTCTGAATTAAACATTTAGAGAGGCAATTAAATAAAAAAAGTCAGCAAACTGATGCTTACAAAACTTCATAGCTAATTTATAAACTTTTTTTTATTCTAGCTCCCATTTTAACTACTTCAATTTGTAGAAGGAATGCACCTCACATTGTGCAGGGCAATGTATCAGAATTTGCCTAGGGACAGGTAGTGAAAAATGCAAAAGGCTGAGATGACATCACTGGGCTAATTTGTGACATGTATCTTGTTTTAAACAGCTGCTCAGAAAATTAGGGACATTTATTTTTTAAAAGTTTGTCACTGTGTGTGTCTGTCACAAGCGTGCTCTTCCAACAAGTGCTTATCCTTTTCTTTTCTGCAGGAAGCAATCTGGACTGGAAAGAAATGTTCACAGAAAGCACCCAGGTCTGTAGATGCAGATAAACTTCACTAAACTGGTACAAATATATCCCTGTTCCCACAGTTTGATATTTTTTTCATGTTGGATGCACAGGAACTACTTCTCATTTCAGGTGGCCAAGTAAATCCTCACTAGACACCTATGTAAGTGGCTGGATTTTCAGAGATGCTAAAAATAAACGTCTGCAATGGTTTTATTCTACCTCTGCTAGAGTCACTGCTAAGTTCAGGGTTGAATACAACCCGATGCAAGTTTTGCTGAAAATAAGTAGTTTCAGTTCACTGTGGTTCATGGGAAGTCTGTTTTGTTTTCATCTGAGCTTGCAATCCTCGAATTTCAGAGGCTTTAAAAACAACTTCAGGCAAAAACCAGCAATCAAATCACGTAGAGCCCGTGCACAAACAGCCTGTGGTTTGCAACATCGGATCACACAAAATTTGAGCGAGGGCTTTCCACCAAAAGCTAGACTGAGGTTTGACTTTGTAAAAAAGCACAAGAATTGTCCAAGCTTTGAGGTTTCAGAATATAAGTTATCTCCACATTCACCAATTCACATGAATGCACGCTCTTTCAAGACAATTTTGATTGTAATCCACTCTGCGATTCCAAGCAGAATCAGCATCAAAGAATTTAGGGTGCATGGGAACACTACCTGCAACTATAACATAAGGAACAAATTTTCAGCGGGACTCAGCTACAGCAATCAAGAATCATCTAAGCCAAAACAGGAGCACCCTAGAGCAACTTTGCATCCTTTTCTTTTGTGGGCATTAACTACACAGCATCATTTGAGTCACTGAACTTTGCAAAAGTTTCCCCATCTGAGTAAATCCTGAAACTAAGAGCTTTTGGGTACTGCACATTTCAGCCGGAGGTTATGCACTGCAGCCCAAGAGGAGGCACTTTTGGGGGGAAACTCAGAGCAAGCTCAAAATGGGAAGCGCAAAGAAACGAAAAGCTTTGCCTTTCTTCGTCAAGCAGAGCCAAAGCGACATTTAACTTTCACGCCCATCCACGCTGCCCGTATTTCAGAAAGCTGCCCCTGATGCCCAGCCGTTCCGCAGCATTCCCAGCCATCTCCCTCCCTCCAGAGCTTGGCTCCTCCAACTTTTCCTCCAGGACCCCGAGGATTCAAAGATTCTCCTGGCAAGCTCCGGCTGACAAGAAAACTGAAGTATTTTCCCAGCAGCTCTTATCAGGAAACAGTGTGTCAAACAAGATGAAACCAGCTCTCCGTTCTTGGAAGATTTACTACAATTCCCCCTCTGCTCACAGAAGCAATGTTAACACTAAGCAGCTACACGGCCGCGCAGCGTAAATACGGGCTGCTCTCCCAAGTAACAAGTCCTATAAATGCTTCCCGCGGTAGAGCCCGCGCGGGTTGCTCCGCTCTGCCAGTGCACTCTGATAAACATCTCCACAGGGGTCTATTAACTGTGTTCTTTCAAACGCAGATCTGGCCGAGCAAAAGGCACACGAGGAGAGTTTCCCTGAAGAGCATCCGTGTTTTACGCCGCTCTCCGTGCGAGCGGTGCCTGTTGCCGGCCAGTCCCCAGGCTCCTGCGTGGGACGGGGCCTGATGTGAAATGTCACGTTTGCACAGGGAGCAGTCGCAGATGGTGGAGTAAAGGGCGGCTGCCCCATAAGCGACTGCAGACAAGGACGGCAAGACAGCTGAGTTTGGTTTTCTGAGACCCTGCAAATTCCCTGGCACAAAGAGAGAGAAAAGGTAAAACTAGGTAGATGCCTCCCCGTCACCAAACCTATTACACTATTTATGACTTCTTTTTTTTCCCCTGCGTGGAAGCAGGGATGTGAGTGATTATTGACTCCTTTAAAAATATATGACCACTGCTAAATAAATGCAAGTGTTTTCTGATGTCTGGGCTGTCTCCAGCCTGAGGCTTGTTTTGTTTAATCTCATTTCTAGCAGCGTAGCACAGGGGGGAATAAAGATTAGGGGTTAAATGAAGGCTGATAAAGAAACAAAGCAGAAACATCTCATCTTGTATACGTGTTGGTTTAGACCTCTTTCCCGAGACATGGTTTTTGTCTGACCACCAGGGTCTATCTGAATCCAAGCATCTCAGTTAACTCCTGCCAGAACAACAGTAAATCACGATCACCCTCATTATGCCATTTGATATAGTCTAAATACAGAATTAGGACAGTGTAGGATCCAGTCTCCAGTGTAAATTAACTAATGCTATAAATTAAGAAAAGCTCTATTTGTGCCAGCAATTATATCTTCCAATGCAAGCAGCAAACTGAGCCTAAATATTTTGTTAAGTGCTCGTCTGTACTAGACTGCGGGGCTGAAGGAATTATGGGTTGATAGTGCTGGAATTTATTAGGGACTGGAAGGTTTCTGGCCTAGTTAGGAAGCCAGGAGCCATGGAAGCAGAGCCTGCGTCTGGCTGGGGCGCCGATCACGAGGGGAGAGGCAGTAACGTGGCACCCTCCAAGCTGAGCTACTCATCCACTACTTCCCAAGATAAAAATGATCTGTCGTGTGCGCTGGGAGGGTCCTTGGAGTACCCAGGCAGGGCAGAAGGACATAGTGCAGCAGAACTGGGCCCAAGGGACTTTTTGCAGACGTCTTGTTGGCGCCCACTAAAACTGGCACCCGCCCCTGCAATGTCAGCTGCCACCTGGGCACATCTGACAGGTTCTCCCAGCGCCTGTGAGGTGACACCTGCTGAAATTTAAGCTATTAGTGCAGATAATGGAGCCTTCACACAGAGAGCATTTGTGTTTTCCACACTGTCGGAGCAAATTGTTCTGCTGTTCAAGATAGGTTCTACCAAGCATAAATATTTATGTCTGTGTGGATGTCAAATACTTTAATTCGGAGCTACATCTATAACTGGACTGGGTTTATTTGAATCTTTGAGCTCACTAGACAATACCAAGCCTTCAACTGTTTGTCATATACATGTATTGGACCAGACTTCTATGGGGATAGAATCACAGAATGCTTAAGGTTGGAAGGGACCTCTGGAGATCATCTAGCCCAACCCCCCTGCACACGCAGGGTCACCTAGAGCACAAGGCACAGGATACATTTTCTTTGGAGGAAAGAAAAAAAAAAATCTCTTATTATGATGAATGTAACAGCTGCTAAGAATGCCGGAGTGGCCACCTCTAGCTGGCAAAAACCATAGCGCACATGCAGGAGTAGTAAGACAAAGAGATAGATAATAAGATTCCCTGTTTTGCCCTCTTCATATGCCTCACTTCTGCCTCAAACACTATTGTCCAAGGTACAACATAACCTGGCATGACCAGCCAGATCATCAGGATAGTTTCTCCCATATGTTCTCCTATATTCCCACTCAGAACTTCACACTCTTCTCCTTATTGCTGCTCCTCTTCTCCCATTTTACCTGCCTTGCCTTTCCTTACAACCCCTGGCACCCAAACCTGTAAACAGAGGCATCAATTTGATTTTACAGCACATTTACAGGCCATTTACAGCACAACCCCTCATCCTACACCTACATCTCCTACAGCTTCACATCCTCATCATGCCGACAAGACTAGTGCAAGATGTCTAAAGTAACCTGATCACCTTCATCACCTGCTCAGTCTTAGCTTGGTCCAACTCGGCCCTACATGCACAGATCTCTCAGATTAGGAATAACAGATGAGTATTTGTCGCAGAAATACGTGGTTGGGTCATTCCTAGACAGCAGTGGCTTTTAGAATCTGACTTTCACAGATTTTATCATCATAAAAGCACAACCTTCCAGGCAGGTTCCCCGTTGGGCCAGCTGCTTTGCTGCTCTTTCAGAACCCAAATGTGACCGCTGCAGCAGGCTCAGATGAGCTCTGTGCAATTTCCACGCCAGCCACAGGCTTCTTGCATGATCTAGGGCAAATCCCACTCTGTGTCTTTGCCCAAGTTTCTCATTCTTCCCACAGGAAATACATTTGAGGATAAACACAATGTTGCATACGAAACAGGAATGGGATGTTTTTTAAGTACTTTAAGAATATCATTCAAACCATGATCCTAGTTCTGATTAAATAGAGTAAGACAAAGTCTCTCAGAGAGCACGGTGTGAGCCCTGTATATTATAAAACAGTAATAGCTCTCAAAATGGTTACCTATCTCTGCAGATGACAACTTTAGGATTTTAAAATATCATATATCAAAAATAAGACCCCTCCTCTAAAGCCCAGCCCTACGAGCCTAGAGCATTCAGCTCATTTGGGAATAGCTAGCAGATTATTTCATTTTGTGATTTTTTTTTTCTTTGTTTGGGACACCTAATCGCTGAAAATTACATAAAACTGCATTAAAACACACTCCACGCACCATACTGAACATCCATCCCACAATAACATCTGTCATCATATTGCCAGGGTGTGAATTTGAACCTCAAAACTCTCAGTGAAATAGTGTTTATCAAAGATACATCTACAGAACACTAGGCAGAAAAAGCTATCAACGGGTAACCATGGTCTGTAAAACAGCTGATGACTTCAGCATGCTTTTGCTACTCTAAATAATCCCCCAGTCCTCTCAGGAGCGTTAAAATCTGTCCTTTGTAAAATAAAGTAAGATACAGGATTATTAAAAAGTTTGAGTGCTGTGCTAGTTCAGTTGTATTTCTATTGACCGTCACACATTCAAAAAACATTAGAGAAGGCTGGTCCTCCAGAGACCCTGCCACGACTGCAAAAGGAAGCCTTGGCAATTATGTAAAGGCACCAACGCTCCTGTTTTATTTAGCAGAGAGAGGGTTTTTTCTTCTTACAGTCCTTTTGTGCTCCCAGATGTTTTAATTACTGAGGAAAGGGAGCGGATGATTCTGGCCATATGTCTCCATTCTGCATAAATAAATATTGTCGCCAGCCCAGCTAAGTTTCTCGGAGCTGTCGACGATCCCGCTGACACTAAAGCTGTCGGGCCCGATAAGCATCTTCAATCCTTCAGTGAGCATGCTAATTCCAGGAACACCGAGACTGATATCCCATGAAAATATTCAATCTAGAAACAATTAGGCTCATATTGCTGCAAAATGGTACCTCTAGGAATTTGGGTGCTCGCTTGATTGGAGCCACGAGCACAAGCTTTAAGAGGAGACCTTGACAGGAACGAGCAAGGACAGCAGCAGGTGAATTGGTCTCCCCAAAGCAGTGATTACTGTGCCATGTGTTGGCATCGCCATGGGCCACGTTTGCCATCTTCTGGCCTATTCCCCCAGACTTGGGGTGCTACCACTTAATAAAGACATGTGGATTTAACCGGGTTATAACTTTTTTGATTAATGGGCGCAGCATCAGTTGTTTTTAATGTGCTGCAAGCCGAAATAAACATTGGTCCTGGTTTGTTTGTGCTAAGCAGCATGAAAACAAGGTTGCAGACCTTCCCTTAGCAGCTTTCAGCCTAAATAAGCAGTCTAATACACATCCTCCCCTCCCCAAAGAGGGGCACACAACCACAGTGACTACGGGGGTGCAAACAAGCTGAGAAGATTCTTGAGCAGAGGGGAACAATTTAAGACAACCTTTGCTAAACCGATGCCGAAGATGACAGGAGCAGGTAGCCAATGACAACTATCAGAGACTGTGAAATTGCACCCCGTTTTCCCACATTATCACAGCATCCGAATGCCCCAACAGCCGCTGAAGAGCCTCCCACAGCAGGTCCCGAAGGAAAAGAGACACTTCTTCATGGAGCAAGGAGCAAACTGAACGGCTGAAGCTGCAAGACACCAAATTCAACTACACGCAGCATAAGACTCCCACCTACAAACCCAGTCCCCACATTCAGTTCAGTCAGAACAAATCTCATCTTTCTTTTAAAAGAGATTAATTAATTTTTTTTTTTTTTAAGACAAAAAGCCTCAACATGTACCCTGAAAGCTCACAAGCTGCCACAGTCATAGCCCCGAAGTTTTAGCAGAAAGCAAAAATCACTGTTTGCCATGTCCTGTTGACATCACTCACACGAGGAGACCCAAAAAGCTGGAGAAATGTGCGGGAGGGCTTGTCCATGTACTGACCACCGCACTCCGCAAGGAGACCATCCCACAGCAGCCCCGGGGGCAGAGCCACCACCAGCCAACGCTGACAAAGAGACTTTAACGCCTGTTTTAGATGCTATAGGTGCTCTGGGGTACTACTGGCTAGAGAAGGAGCAAGTCAAGACCCTCTGGCAAAAGCAGCAAGCAGGTAAAACGTGAAAATTGTGCACACTTGAACTTTATCTCCTTGCATCACCACTGCCCCTGAGTGTAAGCGCAAGGAAAAACGGAACGAGAAAGGCAGCGGCTCACTGATTGTGGACTTATGAACTGTGTCAGAAATGATAAGAATAAAATGCTAGTCTTGAGCATTAAGTGTTCAGCATAACATAACATTTTGGGTCTTAAAAATCTATCAAAAAGGTTTCAAGAGCTCTCTTAAACAAGGTATAGAACACTATTTTAAAAATATGAATGTCTTCAAGCAACAGCTAAACCAATCAGAACACTTTTCTTATGTGCAAACTTCCACAAAAATCAGTTTTGTACTTTCTGATATTGTGAATGTGAACAGAAACAGCAACACCAAAACACTGCAAAGAAAGCTCCTCTTGAGCAATTTTTGACCCAACCAGAAAAAAAGACTCCAGCTGAGGCTTCCAGTTCAATTGTGCCAGAAAAAGAGACTAAGATAAGCATCTGATTTTTTTTTTTTTTTTTTTAAATAAGGCTTACAGAAAGCTTTTTTTTTTAAAAAAAAATGCATATAGGGAAAGAATTATTTTCTGCTGAGCTAAAGGATGAAAAGTCTGGAAATCTGAACTGTAATCTCAGAGACAGATTAAAAGTAAATCTACTGACATTAATAGCTACAGAAGATTTAAGATTAGTTTAAGCAAGGTCAGAATCAGCATGTAGGTTCTGGGCCCAGAAACACTACAGACTCCCACTGCGATCTTGGGCAAAATCCATGCAGTGACAGAGTGAATCCATGGAGTGATTTTAGGAGCTTTGAATTTTAGATGACTACATTAAGCAATTTGAAAGAAAAGAACCACACAAAATGTGTACTTAAAGTGCTCTGAAAATCCTGAGCTTAGCTCTTCTGTGATTTAATTCTCCCACCTTTTAAAAAATCATCATCGCTGCAATGATGGCTGTTTTCATAACAGTGGCATATTTTTTTAATTCTTTACCAAGAGCAAATTACTTTAAGATTCTCAGGAGGCACTGGAGAAGCTTAAAATTACATTTAATTTATCAGCACTTATTCAAATGTATCAATTTTCATTAACATAGACTAGAATAATAGGGAATATATATATTCCCTTTCTATATATATATAAAGACATATATATATATTTTTTCTCTATTATATATTCCCTTTCTCTGTACATGTATGTACTCCATTTCTCTCTCTCACACTCTGTATAAACATATATATATATAATAAATACTTATCTCTGTATATATATGATATATAAACAAGCACACCAGAAGAAAAATAAGTCATATGCCTTTGCAAGCTGGCTGAGCATTTAGCAAGTCATGACAAACTCTCTTCAAGCAAACCAGGACTGCCCAGAATACATTTTTTTCCACTTTTGAAAATAGGGTACAGTACATTCCTTGCTATAAACTACCAATAGTCATGGCTGTGTCAACTTAGAGTTATGTGCTTGCCTTTTGTTTTGTTTTGTTTTTTTGTACAGTATCTACAAATCAGCATTTTGAAGTCAACAGTTTCATTAGTCTGAACTACAGTTTGCTATCTAACACTCAAAACACACAAAAGTCCTATCTATTAAATTCTTTTTCAACATCAGAAAATGACATGATGACAATTCAGGTATTTCAGTTCACAAGAAAAGCTTCCTAGAGGTTCCACACAGTCTGATTCAAAGAAAATAGATAACAGTGGCTATGAGCCTTGGTTGTGAAAACAAGAATACTACAGGCAAAGTGTACTGTGTTTCCAAAACTTAAGCTTAGTGGGACCCATATTGGGTTCATGAATAAAAAAAGAGATGAGACAGAGACAGTTTTCCCAGGTGCAGCTCAGCCCTCAATAGCGTCAAGCCAGTGGCATGGAACGTACTCCAGTCTTTGCACAAAACTGAAGTGAACCACACGAGCGTGATGTAAACATCTTCCAACTATCTCTTACTTATCCCCCTTCTGCCATAAAGCTACTATGACGCCTCTTGATACTCTAATTGCAACACACTTTATCTTCATACTTCATCTTGACATAGCACTTAAAATCTCAGTTTGCCTGTGGGGTTGTTTTCAAATCTGGAAGGAAATTAAGCCATCTAAAGTCCATAACTATAGTTATGCCAACAACTTTCATCCTTCTACAGGATACAGACAGATGAGGCGAATGATCGCTTCCACAGCAATTTTTACTTTATTGCTGTAGCAACAGGAGTCAAAGAGGGTAACAAAAGCAACTACATCTTATTAAGCAGATCATAGTCTGGCCCAGTTCAAGATCTCAAGAGACTTTACATTTATCTTACCCAGAAATACTCTGAAAAGTCTTGGAGCAACGAGATTAGAGAGGAGTAAAGATGAAAGTTCACATGCACTGTCTATGGAAAGAGTACAAGTAAAACTGGTTAATAACATAAAAAGAATCACATGATGAACTCCAAGGGCAATACTCCCACCTTCCCAGCAGTGAAAAGGGGGTGGGGGATGTTTCAAAATGCCTTCCTTTGGCTCAGATTTTATACCATAAATTGACCCGTATCTCATGGGAGTAACAAGCAAAACACAAATAAAATAACTGCTTGTGATGAGCAAACAACTTCAAAGCGAGCTAACGTGTTTATCTTGAACACGGGGTTCCCACAGAGCCCAGAGGGGCCGAGTTCAGTTTCCAAGAGGGACATCTCTCTGCCAGGGCGCAGCCACGAGCCGTGCAGAGGGGTACGAGGGAGGTTTATCATCACATCAATCCGAGAGTCAACATTTTTGCTTCGTTGCAAGCATGCTTCAGGATGCCGCCTCAGGATACCTGAGGGAGCACAGTGCATATGACTGACTTGCTCTTAAACAAACAAGAGCTGCCTTTGGGAGCAACGCTCCGAGGAAACGGCCCTTGCAGCTTGCAAGGTCTGTGCCTTGAATACCTGTCAGTCTTCAGGGGCCCCCACTTGGCCCGGAGCTTCATAAAGTGCCTCAAAGATACATCTACATCCAAAAATAAAACTTTGGGGATAAGCATTGATGAGCTTTGGTTTCAAAGCTAACAAATAAATTTAACATTTTATACGTCCATCAACCTAAGACCTACTTATTACAACGCCAATAAAGGACAACTCAGTAAAATACAGTTTCCAAGAAAAGGAAATGCAAATGATAAATTAAGGCAACATGGTTCCTCTAAGTAAACTAATGTCCTAGACCTATTCTACGACTCATCTTTTTCAGCACAGGGGCAAGAGGCTTCACAGTTAATATGGAAGAGGCAGTTCAAAGACTTATCTCCAGCTGCAGACTCATATAGGTGTGAATTGCCCTATACTGTAAACAGGGCTGCAGCCATGCAAGTGCAACGTTCTTCTCTTAGTGCAATGCTGGAAAAGGGAACAAGAGGTCAACTTGTGACATCAAGGATAAGCAAATGATTGGATGTTTCAAAAGGATCTTTTAAAGCTTTTTTATGCTTCAGTCACAAAACAATTCCCTTACTAAAGGGGCAGATGCAGTTGTCTTCGATTCCTACAGGACAGAATTCCTAAGGAAGCCAAAGTTCTGCAAGAATGGCAAGGAGCTATTTAACTTATTCTGCAACTCGCCGACTCCACCTTAAGCAGAATATATTAAATAAAATGTATGGATGCTGGAGCCTGGAATGCTGCAGTTCATAACTACAATTAACCACTATTAATTAATAGTTGAAAGATAAATGAACCATGGGATACATTTATTCCTGGGTTGGGAGTTTTTAAATTCAGAGTAGGATGCCAGGCCATTTTTCACTGCAGTGAATTAAAGGAAGGGCGAATTAAAGCTCAACACAAAGTTGCAGGAGATGCTTCCAGTTCTGTTTGGTGAAGGAAGAACAGAATGATAGATGCCCTGAAACATCACTGGAGAATCAGAGAGAAAGTGACAACATTTCCTATTTACAGAATTTCCTAGTTAGGTCTCAGACCTTCTGCTGTCATTCCTCAATTCCAGCTCTTCAGAGTGGACAAGGAGGATGGATTTGCAAGAGGCTGCACAACGCAGATTCCTCTCTTCAAAGGTTGTCTTGGCTAACTGGAGTTTGTTAAAAACTGGAACTCGTGCACTTATGGAAACTCCAGAATTTCCTCATTTGATTGTACTTCCTAGTTGGGATGAAAATAAAATGTTTGTCAAAGTGACAGCATAGAGCAAAAAGTTCCAAAAAAGATACAGAGAGAGAGCAGAAATAATTGTTTCACATCTGATGTTCATATAAAGTGTTCTAATGTGCCCAAATTGAACCAATTAAGATTCCACTCAACACTGAAGTGCATCTTCTTCAAATATTGTCATGCTTCACAGGAGCTAGAGTTCATGCCCCAGTTCTCCTATATACATGATATTATACCTCTCTTGCAAAAACTTTAAATTTTAAGAAAAATCTTTCTATCAAAAGGCCTTCAGAACAAAGCTCTTGAATAGCTGTATTTCTAAAGCTTCATTCTAGAAAAGTATCTCTAAACTCTCACAAAATTATGCTCTCTTGGCAGGTTTGTAGTATCTCTTGCTTCTTTTGGGATCAAAAACACCAGCTCCAATGAACTACTCTGATACTTCTCTGATACTACTACATCCCCGATCACATCATTCCGAGAAGTGCAAAATTTAAAAACATTTTCAGATTAATACTGCTAACTTTTTACTTCAAAGCTTTTCAGTCCAAGATTTAAGTGAAGGTTTGAAATCATTCTTCTTGAAAAAACTCCTTGTCTTGTCATCATAGAATCTTCTCAGTGTCTAAGAATGTTGTGGTGGTAAAACACTTCAATGATTAAAAAAAAAAAAAAAAAAGGAAAAAAAAAAACTTTAAGAAGCCAAAACAGTTTTTGCTCATACAAAACTATCATTGACTCCGTATAATTTTAATGTGCGTTACTACAGTGCGATAAAGAGCTTAAGTATTCCCCACTGATGCCCAATAATACGCAGATGTTATCAATTCATGCAGGAAATACTCAATCTGCTCATTCTCTATTTGTTTTCAGTGAAAAGTGAGGAGGAATATGCATTTAATTACTGGTGTGACTCCTCAGGAGAATATGGTTTCATTAACACTAGGACCATAGCACAGTGCATTATTCTTACCCATCAAAAAAAGTCACTCCTTACCTCAATATCAGAAAACCCAAACAGGAATTATTTTGTCAGGAGGCATTTTGCTATAAAAATAAAAATGTGGAAATAAAAAGGAAATCCAGCTTCACTGCTAATTAGATTAGGAGGTTCAAGAACAACAACAATAAGCATATGGCTAAAATAATTTGGCCATAAACTCCTTTGGCTATGAGGAATTACTTTGTTTTCAGCCCTAGTTTAGGAAGCCATAGCTGATACCACCACAGAGTGCACGGGAGAGAAAGGGTTCCCTTTCAAGACTGGGAAATGCTGCCTCACTGAAACTAAAATGTCACCATATTAGCAAAGAAAAGAAAGAAGGTAGCTGACAAAATTTCTTTTGTACCTATCAACCTTGAGTCAAATTCTGCTACCTTGTTAGGAAACAGAGACTCAAGCTGCCTTCTGATTTCCACAGCTTCTCCAGCAAAGTAAGAACGCCCTGATTTATCATCATTAGCCTCCCAAGAAAAGGCAAGTATTAGCTAACGCCAGTAGAACCTTGTCATTGGGGCCTCTCCTCCAACCCTGACGTCAAAGAAACTTCGTTTCTCAGCTGCAACAAGGAGAAGAAACAAACTAAGAGCATTATAGATTAACCTGGAATACAAGTCTCTCCAGAAAATGTGCTGCACAAGGCAATGTTAAAAGGGCACAACTGAGCACATTGATGTTCATTCTTAACCTCAGCACATTATCTCCAGTAGCACAACCAAACATAATTACAGCCAGCAGCAAAAGGAAAATCAAGATCACAGACTCAATCCCGATTAAAATAAATAAATACAGAAAATATATGAAGCATATGGGCACTGAAGAACAGCATATGGATCACGTCCTGAAGTACAAGGCCTACCATATGCTTGCAGAGCCTGGTTCAAAGGAAAACCTTCCTCCCTCCTCCCGATGTCTTTGGCTAGGTCACGAATCAGCTGCCTCCCAACATCTTGTGGCATTGGGCAAGTTTGCTTTTGAACAATAAAGCAAGTTTCAGCTCAGCATGGGGAGAATCTCAGGTAGAAAATGGACAGATGGCTGGTCCTAGTTAAGCACGCAGAGCCTAAGATGAAGCGTTCCCCTTGGCCTTCTCTCCAACCAAGGCTTACGTTGTGTCCTCTACCAGCTGTATCTATCCAACCCTCTTTACCTTCTGTTTCCTTAAGAAAATAGTTCTTAATTTGTTTGACCTCTTGGGCTGACCTGTGAGCCCTGCAGGGAATGTTAATGAGCTGTTAACATTGCTTGGGGGGTGACATCCAACCAGTTCCCCGGGTTCTTTAGACTCTTCCTACCCAAACCCCTGTTTTCTCCTGCTTCACTGGCTCTAACCAACCCCATCTGCCTGTAGATGTCTAGCATATGTTACGTGCCTGGCACTGCCCCGCAGGAAATGATGCCTTGCAGCTTGTGCAGTGTCTGGCATATGATAAGGACAATTTAGATAGCAATCAAGGAACAGGATTACTCAAGTGTGGGGATAGAAAAGGAAGAAGGAGACAGCGATGACTGGGTCCAAAAGAGAGGATTTCCTGCCATGCTGCAAATGCAGCAATGAAGGGAAGAGACAGACTGTCCTAGATGAATACAAAGCTAACTTTAGGAACTTAAAAAACTCAGGAAGCATTGAGGTCTGTTTCACCGTATGAATTCCACGGACATCATACATGAAATTTATTTGTAATTATCAGTCGTGTCAGCATGATCAAGGGGAGCAAAGACAAAAGCTCCCAGCTCTGGGGAGACTTACGTTTTTCAACAGATTGGGCCAGGGAACCATGCTGGGTCTTGGCTTTTTCTGCACACGGGAGCAGCGTGTGCTCCGGGCGAGCAGTTGCTGCTGACAGCAGCACTGATGCTCGCCAGCTGCGGGGGCTAGCGCAGCTCCTCACCCCCAGCAGCCCGCGGGGAGGCAGCACAAGGGCTGACACATAAGCTGACCATATGTCCAAGCAGTTTAGGGGAGGGACAGGTTCCTCTCCTGGCAACTGCACAGAGACCTTTGGATTCTGGTACAGGGCAATACCAAGTCTCCCATTTAAACCGGGGCTACGTACATAACACGTGCAGCAGCCAAAGCTGAATCTTTGGGTCAGTCTTCCTTACCAGGAGGAATGGCTGTCCGCTTCGGGTCACCACACGATTGTCCAATCGAGCAATCAAAAAGAAAAACAAAATAACACACACACAAAAACTAAAACAAACCCAAGACTTAAAGGCCATTAAACTAGTCTGAAAATCATGAGATTTTAAAATAAGTCACATGCCTTCTTGCTTGAGTTTAAAATCATTAATTTTGCTAGAGTTCCTAAATCTTCTGTTCCATCTGGAAAGACCAGATACTCACCTAACTCTAGAGTGCCAAGAGCTGCCTTTACAAAAAACACTAAGCAAACCAAGGTAAGACTGACATTTATCCATACAACCACTGTCTGTTTAACATACAATATTAATGTTGATGTGGTAAATTTGCATTTCCTGCCTTATGCTGTGGATTCAAATGGCTTTAAAATTGCATTAAGATAAGGGCTTTTATTATTAATTTCCCTGTTTGTTTTGGAGTTGCTCTTATAAAAGAAAGAAAAGAGAGAGAGAGAGAGAGAGAGAGAGAGAGAGAGAGAGAGAGAGATGGACAAGTACGTACTGAAATGAGAAAGCTGAAAGTCCTAGACACTGAATTATTCTCATGTTACCAAACAAAAAAAAAAAAAAAAAAAAAAAATGCTAGAAGCCTGGAGAAACCAAAACTAAAGCCAGGATAAAATTCCATTTTGAAAATTTTTGAATCTTGGAGGCTTATTCAGAGAGGACAAGCCCTCAAAACGCAATTCTCTACAGTCAAGTACCTTTCCAGTTGTGTGCTCATCCCTTAATTTTGGGGGGAATACAGTTTGTTACCTTGCTCCTGACAAATTGGTCTATCTTGCACAGACAGACTTGCCTTCCTCACAACCTTATGCACAGTGAACCAGGTTGTCTTCACACACTCCCCAACATGTTGCAGGAGAAAAAGGAAAACCTCCAAGAGAGCCAACAAAAACAAAGCATGGTAACGGAAGGTGACTTACAACTTCAGTGCCATAGAAATTAATCCCTTAGGAAAGACAAAGCTATAACAGAGGTAAAATTTTGACACAAACGTTCACTACTTTATTTACCCCACCTTTGGAATTACAATTTCCAAACGTTTTTTAGACCATTTCAAAAAAAAAAAAAAAAAATTGTTCTTCTATTTATGAAGCTGACATAGCATGAAACAGTAAAAAGCAGACCCATGCCTGTATTATTAGAAATAGCTGTTAGAAGAATATATTTCAATACACTGGCATATGAAATATAACATCCTTCTCTCCATTTCTTGCATAGATCAAAACTCTAGACAAATCCCAGTTTCCAGTAACACTTAGTCAGAAACTCACATAATCAACGCACAATGTGTGAATTTCAAAGGACTCATCTCAATCCCGTTAACACCAAAGTAAAATATATGAAAAGCATAGAAGATATTACTGTACTTAAACTCTGTTATTTGCCCAGAACAAGTTAAAGCCTAAGAGTCTCCCAATGAAATCTGTTCATCTTCTGGACAGTAAACCCACTAAAAAAAAAGAGTTTGTTAAAACAGATTTGTTTATTTTTCCACCAAAGGATAGTCTTCTGTTTTAAAAGGGTAACTGTGAAAGTTTTTAACTGAAACGCATCACTCAGCTCTGGCTGACTAGCTCACATTTCCTAGGTCTTTTTGACTGCTAACAGAGATTCTTACAAGTTACTACACATTAGTCTCCCCGTCTTAGTTCAAGCAAGAAAAAATACATATATATCATTGAAATTTGGTAAATTAGTTTGAATTTAAAATATGTATGCAATAGGATCATGGAGTTTTATTTGCTTCTTGTTCACAGTAAAGCCTTGCCAAATTTCGAGGGAGGAAGTATGAAGTCATAAGAAAAGCATTAATAACCAGAACTCCAAATCCATGGTTTATTTTCAGCTCTGCTGTAGACTTGCCACACAGCCTTGTAGGAAAGGAATGTCTTCATTTCTTCTAAAATGCAAATCCTAACTTATCTATTAAACAGAATACCACAATACCTAATCAAAAAGACTTTCAGATCTTTAGAAGGAAGAGGGTCCAGATATACGTGAGCATTTGTAAAGCCACAGATCGCATTTTCATAGCTTGACCCCTCTGTGCAGACCCTCACGCAGGTGCGAATGTCTAATGCAGTAAAGAACTGAGGTTTTGTTTGAATTCGAAATCAAAAGGGGAAATAATATGTAAAAACCTGTGCCTGTCGAGTAGAGAAGAAAGAAAATCCGTATGTAATTTACAGGAAGCAATAGCAGAAATTGGAAGAAGTCCACAGGAAAACCCAGCTCAACTGGAAGATCAATTCATTCCATACCTATCTATAAAACAAAGTTACTTTCTCCAGGGAAGTACTTTTTCCTGTTGTCTAGGCAACCAGATCAAACAAAGCTACAGCAGTCCCATAGATCGTACCCTGCCGGAACAAAGTGAAACGTGAACTTCAGAAGGTAGAGCGAGGCGTCGCAAACCGCATTCAATAGGTCAACAACAAAACCACAGAGGAAAAAACGCAAGCCTTTCTCACACAAAACAAGATCTCACCAATGAAGGAAGAAATATCCTCTGTTAAAAATGTTTTCCTGGAAGGCTAGAGATTTGCAAAGAAGCCAACTAAGTCTTACACAAATAGATTTGGGGTTGCAGGGACGGGTGCGTGGGCGCGCGTGCCGGGAGTACAGAACGTCTCGCGTAATTCGAGTTAGGAGGAGTGACTGGGCAGAAGCCAGAGCTGGATTATCTCAAACTGATAGAGCACACGTGTTTAGAAAGAAGAACGAGTGCCAACTATACGGCTCCTCTCTTCCGTAAAACATAAGGTGTTTTATTTCTGCATCAGATGTTTCAAACACAATTGACTTCTATTAAGTTTCAATGTAAACCACTTTGCTTTCCTAATGTAGCATGAACTTTAACTGTGGCCATTTCAGAGACATTGCATGGATACCATATTACCAAACAAAGGGATACACACTTGCTGTCTCTCACAAAAATACTTTTCCTTGTCTCATCCTGTAGGTAATCTAGAGTTTTTTCAAATTTTCAGCTCTTTCTGATATATACTTGTGCACACACACTATAGCATTTTTTCCAATATATTTATAATAACTATTATGCTGGCTTTGTATTATTTCATAGGACTCAAGTAAAAAAAATAGTGAAGTAACTTCATTTTCAAATTTCGCTTCCTTCGTGAAGGTCAGCTAATCAAGCACTATTTGCAGGAGGCAGCACAGTTGCATTAAAATACTCCTGGCAGAAGACTCGTACTGTTCTGCATGCAGGACAATTACTGGAATATACATCCCATTGCAATACTAATCAAAAAACCATGACAGTATGAAGGATTTCATTTAATCAGGCAGTGAGAATGGCTGCTGATTAGCTGGCTACTTCTGGCTCACGGGCTAAAACGTGATCACAGGTTTTCTAACAGCAAATTATAGGTAAAGCCAAGGCAAAGTCAGTAATTTCAGCTGGCAATGCTTCTCGGGTCTCCTTTCTTCAGTTTTGATTCATAACAACTTCATGCACCCCGAGCTCCAGCTTTGCAATTCAAAACCGTCCATGCGAAAGCCGGATGCCCAAGTCCGGATAAAAGTGCTGCATGTTCCTTACAAAGGCTCTGATGACGGTCACTTTAGGTGCAGGTCTCTACTGCTGTGGAATTCTTGGGCCCACCTTTCGCAGGTTGCATTTTGCCTGCTTTTCACACAATTAACTCCACTTCTTCCTCAAGGAATGATACAGACAGTTCTGTAACAAACTTCTGAGATCTCTTAAAAATAATCTTCTTTCCCTCGCATCAAATTTGCTATGTTCTGAATCACAAAAGAGCTCCTGGAAAGTACCACAAGCCAGTCCATGAGGGCAAAAATATGTTCAGACTGACATGTATTACTTGAGCCTGGTTTCCCCAAGCTATGCCTCCGTCACTCTTGCTTGCCCAGATGACACCGGCACGCGTATCCATACCAGTAATACCCCAGTGCCAACAATCCTAGGAGGCAATAATTTCCCAGCCTCAGTTGCCAGAACATTTCAAGTACCTCCAACCAGTCCAGAGCTGACCAAGCAGCGGCATGAAGCACTTCAGGAACAAGCATGTCCTCCGAAAGCACCTTCGCTTCCTCTTAAGACAAAGAAAGAGCTGATAGGTGGGCAAACATAAGTTTTCCTTGCACTCTGAACTAGGTATAGTCCACAGGAAAACAGAAGAGGAAAAAGATGCCCTGCGGTAGGAGCCTGCCGCAGCTGCAAGAGCCAACAAGCCAGGAGGCCACTGCGCGATGGATGGAGTGCGAAATCCGTTCCGCCACGCGCACACGCTCCCGGCGGATCCGGCCTTCCCGAGGGCTGCAACGGAGCAGCGCTTCCGCTCGCTAACTCGTGACGGAGGCGAGAGCACGTGCGACTTGGCCCCGCGCTGCTCCCTGGCTCCGAGGGGCCTGAACCAAGCCGCAGGCAGCTCCGCGGGGAGGAGAGGCGAAGATGCGTGGAGGGGAATGAACTGACCGCCTCGCCTTTGGCTGCTGCTGGTGGGGCTAACGATGGAGCTGGCAGGGGTGCCCGCAGCGGGAAGCCCGCGGTATTAACGCTGGCATTGCGAGCAGGCCGACTGCAAGCTGCAGGAGCGGCTGCCCAGCTGGCACAGCCTCTCCCCGCACTTGGCTGGAGCCCCACAACAGATGTCTGAAGGGTTGGTGTTTCTTTTCCTGTCCCCCCCCTCCCCTCTTGCACGACCTCATGCCAGGGATTATGTGCACCAGCGCCAAGGTAAAGGTTCTCAACGGGTCAAAGAAACATCCGTAATAGGACGTTTCTTTCAAAAGTCTCTACTTTTACTTTGGGGCTGTGAAGTAGCACCCAGTCTTGTGAGGGGGCACGGAGAACTCTATAACCATTCAACTGTAATTATAGTAATCTGGTATAGTCAGTGCGAAAAAACAATGGCCTTTCCTCTCTTGTTATTCTGAATCATTTGTAGATGTTCATGTTTTAATCATATTTTTCCACATGAATCAATATGAGATAGAACGACAGAGAGATAATTACGTGCGCTGAACAAATATCCTACCTACGACGGCAGCGCGGGGAGGGGCTGCTGGTAATTAATGAAGCACTGCCACCGCTCGTCAAGCACAAGCAGCTCTTTAAGGGCATGCCATGATTTCACATCCTGAGCTCCCTGAAATCCAACCCATTTGGAAAGGAAATAATCAAGTTTTGCATCATTTCTTGCAGTATCAGGTTCTGAAGAGCAAACTGAGCAGGGGTTGCACCCTCAGTGTAAGAGTTGCTGGGCTTCCAGTTGTGCTAAGAACGTTGGTCCCATCTCCTCCGAAGAGCGGATCAAGGAGCACACTCTTCCCAAGGAGATGTGCAGTTATAAGGAAGGGTTATGGCTGTGTAGCTGAAATGCAAAATGTTTATTTCAACTCATTTCTCATTCTCAGTTGTGGGCCTGAAGGTGAGAACTCCGAACTTGCTCCCACTGAGACAATGCAATAAAAACTCCACGGTTTGGAGTAGAATTTTTGAGGATCCACATCCTTTGGAGGTTCCCCCCAAGGATTTTCTGTGCATCGAGACCCGAGGCAAGTTTAAACAAGAAAACAAAATACAATCCTTCTCATACAGATCCCAGAGCAAGTGGAAAGATGACCCCCAACCTCCTAAAATCTCAACTGGTGCCCAAACCCCGGACTTTCAGAATTCAAATGAACACTCTAACATCTACTGTGCAGCTGTCATCTATTTTGAATTATAATGCATGACCAGCTCAGCGTGCCAAAAGCACTTCCCTCGCTCTCTCTTTCCATGCTAGTTCTCCTATTTCTCAGCTTTTAAATACTCCCTTGTTCTTTGCACGTATTCATTGTACACCACAGTATATTTCTGCAACACGTCATTACAGCAAGAGAAGTGTGAGAGTAGGTGGGGACAGTGGACAAGTAGAGGTGCGAATGGGTGGTAACATACTAAGTGCTATAGTGAGCCACCAGTCAACACCTTAAGGTTTCAGAAGCAGGGAAAAAGTGAGAATAAAACATATCTTCACGCACTTTTTAGGTCCCATAAATATTAGTGAGCTCTTAAACCAAGGCAGATACTGGGATACACACTAAAAGGCCTGTACATAAACCAGTATATATGCCAATGTGAGCACTCCATCATCTATCCCTTCCAGTGATGTGGCCCTTTCTTTTCCTCCTTCCTTTCTGCAGTGAG